>JABUQX010051017.1:0-32553 GCA_015478945.1 Trachelipus rathkii
TAATTACGCCTTTAATACTCTACATAGGTCGCTCTCAAATAGATATTATTGGTTCTATTATATATATATATATATTTATATTATATATATATATATATATATATAGGACTGATATATATATATTAGTTCCTTAATATAAAAAGTTAACAATGTATATATATATAATGTTTATTTTTTAATTATCAGTATTATTATTTTTCACCCGCTTTATTTTTTTTCTGTGCTTGGTTCACACTGCTAAGACGATGATATCGTTCCCCTATTGTTATCATTAAGTCAGGTCTTATTCTCGCTTCTATTTGACTGTATAATGGTAATATCTCGTTCTCCATTACATTTGGGGGGGCTGGTATTCCGGATTAGGACATCTCGCCCTGCATCTTCTTTAGGATATGAGTAATGTAAAGCTAATCCCCGGCTTTGAAGGCTTATACACTGTGGAATTACTTATCTTGACTGTGCGCTCCCTTTGTCCCACACTTATTTATATCTTCATCTGGCGTCGATGACCGCTTAGGTTGCTTCCTTACTTCTTCACAATTCTATTTTTCTATAGGTATAGTTTTACGGATCACATCTCAAAGACGTAGTGTTACACGCGCCTGGCTCCGGGCACTTCCGCGTGTTTCACGATGCTCCAACTGGCCTAACTCGACGTGAACCTGGGAATTCAAGCGTCTCGTTGCCCGCTTTCTCCCTGGTTAACGACAAGAGGTGCCTTGTTCTCGTTTCCTGGTGGAGTAGTGTTTGTGAAACTCGACCATGGAGATACTTCGGCGCAAATCGGTCCTTCCTTATCTTCGTTTGTGGTACTGCAACAGCGCTCTTGATCTTTTCACTCCAAGGCACAATTGTCTTTTCAAGTAGATGAGAACTCCTCTGCCCGTTTATTTTTTACTCTTTCTCCCGGCGATATTTAACTCTCTCCCATATTCTCAGTCCCCGCGACCATCTTCGCTCAACCTTGAGTGGAATTGTCGTTTTGGAAGGCAAGGGTCAGGGGTGGTATTCACTTTCCATTTATTTTAAATTTCCTATTTATCTATTTCTTTATGTAATTTTTTAATTGTATTTCGTTTTACCTAAAAATTAATTTATTGTATTTCTTTTTTCCAGACACCTCTTTTGAAAAGAGACCAATTGCCCGCCATAACCTTTTCTTTCCAGCAGAAAAAACACATCCACATAATAACAAAAAAAATAAATAAACATTGGTTTTTATAAATATCTTTTAATATATCTTGGTGTTACCACACTCGCCACCCGCGACCCAACTTCTCTAACCAACCGTAGTCAGTTACTCCGCCTATGCGGCCCCCCTTTGGGGTCCGTTTTAAACTTATTCGGCACTGGCATTAGCTAATCTGCCTGTTCTTATATTTTGTTGTATTATTGCTTTGCTTTTCAGGGTGATTTCATTTAGTTGTGAAGCTCTGAATTAATGATTGTGTGGTCCTCTATTTTTTGATCATTTATTTTCTCAATCTCATTAGCTTATGCGTAGTTAATAAATCCTCCTTTAATTATTCCGAGGAATTGAAGACTGATGTGTCGGCGCTCGCCCTGAAATTAATGAGCAATATTATATATATATTATATCTATATATATATATATGTATATTTGATATCTACATATTGGTATGTATGATATGCCGTTAGTCTCTATAGTATTATCAGTATATCATATGTATTAATAGGCCATAAATTATATATTTACTATATATATATCTATACATAACTGTCGGTTTTTCTAGAGGAGGTCCAACATGGCCTTATATACTATATATCTATATACCTACTTATATATATATCTATATATATATATATTAGTCTATATATATATTTATATTATAATATTATTTAAATATAAATTATATATTATAGTATAATAATAATTTATATATATATATATATATATATATAGTGTTCGAGGTCTTTATGCCGACCCACATAAATTACGCTAATATTTTTCTCCAGGCTCTTTTGTCTTGTGTTTTTTTTGCTTTCTAAATGCTCTATTATCATTATATTTTCCTGGTCAATTTTATCTTCTTTCTCAAGGTTAGTCAGATGCACATTCTCTTCGCACTCTCCTACTTGTTTTCTAATGCTCTCTCTCGCAAACACTTTTGAAAGTTTTTCACTTCACATATTTCTTTAGGCATATAATCAGTCTATTTAACAAACAGCGTTCATGCTCAAAAAGATGGATGTTTTCCGGCTAATCTCCTCCGATGTGGGGCTTGGTAGTCGCGGGAGTCATCGGAAAAGCTCTTATCTGAATAATAAATAATTACTCAGGAATGATAAATGTTAAATGTAATAATCCAAATAATATTAATGTTTGTTTCATTTTTTCTATTGTCATCGGAGAAAAATCAGAATAATAGTATCATCAGTATTGGTCCACAAAATCATAAATAATAATAATGAAATAATAATAATATGTAATCAATATGTTTTCCCATTATATTATTTAGATCTACGGTAATCATGAATAATAATATATATAATAAAATAATAATAATGAATAATCAATAATAATAATAATAATTAATAATAAATTTTTTTAAAAATTAGTAACAATAAATACTACTTACCATAGTGAAGTTCAATCATGATCAAATTAATATCATCCCTCAATAATAACGTCACATATATAACTAGATGAGTATAGATAATCAAGTAATAGTAAATACGATATAATAATAATTAGATAATATAATAATAATAAGTAATAATTAATAATAATAATAATAGTATAATAATAATGCTAATATAATATAATAATAATAAGGAATAATAATAATAAATCGCTATACCTTCATAATAATAATAATATATATGCAAACTAAATAGATCAATAGATCAATAATAATAATTAATAATGTTATAGGGGAATCACATGATGAATGCAACGCAGAAACGGGAACCAATTAAGAGGTGGGGGGGAGCAAACACGTGAACCATCTAATCTAACAACTCATAGCAAACAGCGTCGATGACCTCATACCGCATTTAACCTTTGATTATTGTAAGTTTATATTCAGGCAATAAGCCATAGGTCTGTGAGTGTGTGCTATTGGTTGTTGCGTGTGCGTGTGCGTGTTGTCAAGCTGCAATTTTTCGTGCGTGTCGCGTGTGCGATGCTTTCAAATGCTCCTAAAACGTTACCTGTCCACTCATCAGTAATTAAAGGCATCCCTGTCTAGTGTCTACTGTTCTGTAGTATAGATACGGGTACAATATAGATCCCGGCGCTACAGGAGTACACAAACAACTGACTCTAAATTCCTGGCTTTGCTTCGCGTTCTTGATCCTTTTATCCGACGGCTCTCGTAACTTTTTTCCTATTTTTTTTAAATGGATTTAATTTTTTGGGTGTTAGCCGTTTGTGTGTGTGTTTGTATGTGTGTGTGTGTGTGTGTGCTGGTTCGTGCGCTGTGTGTTTTGCGTGTGTTGTTGTGATGCGTGTTACAGTGGTGTGGCCTGTTTAACTGTTTACCAATGTAAAAATGGCTTTATATTGAAGGTTCTTTAGATTTATCATCACAGTGTAATCTTTACATTCTTTCTTAAAAATAAACCATTATATACATTTCAGCGTGATATCTTTTCCCTCCTTTTCCTTTCTCTTATTCTTGTTTATCAAATTGTTTTCCCCGTTATGCTCAACATTCTTCTCCCTTCAACATGTTTCTAATATTAACATAATTCACTTCTCCTTTGATAAGTGCATCTAAAATTTGTTTTCTTGAGTTTCCTCATTCTTCCTCTAAAATATCTGTATTTTCGTTGGACTCCTTCAAGTTGCTAAACCTATAATTAAAATACATACTACCTACTTCTATTTTCTATTTAATTTTTCCGTTCGCAATCTGAGCGGTAAGCGGATTAAGAGGAGAAAACCCGCGAAACAGTAGAGAGAGGAGAGAGAGTGCGAGAGAGAAGGAGAGAGCGCGATACGGTGAGATCTTCAGTGCATATGATTGTACTGATACGGTATAGACTAGTAGTTTATCGGTTTTATAGTTAGGCAATTCGAGTTATGAGTATGTACTTATGATAAGACTAGTATTAGCACGAGAGTCAGCGAATCGAGGTGAGACTGAGTTCTTCGGCTCCTTCTCTCTAAGTAGAGATTCTCGGGAATACGTAATCTCATCAACTGATGTGCGGGTCAATTAAAGGCAAAGCAGTGGACACGTTCACGAATACACCAACACAGCATTATCACATAACCGACGCGACATAATATGAACGTAGCTCACTACTCTAATCTAAATTTAAAATGATAAATTTATGCAGTACCTTTATGTATCCATAAAAAAAATTTCTAACTATATATATCTTTTAGATATATATTACATATAAATAGAGCAGTTGTATTACAAAATTATTTTTTTTTCTTTCCTTTAAACATAGAACGCTACTTCAAAAATAAGAATACACCATAAATCACATATTCTAATCTTAGTACAAATAAACTATCTTTTATGACTATAGTCAAATTAAACCAATACCACTTACACTAGCTCTCAAAATTACTATTTTTCAGTTATTTCTATTCCTCTCAGAACTTAATTCTATTCTCTATATTTCTTTTTCTCTTCTTACTCTTTTGTGTTCGATACGGTCATCCGATCGTCTTTGTTCTTGTCGCCTCGTGTTTACGCTCTTAGCGGTCCGCGGTCGACTGGTCTTTCTTTGAGTGGGTCTCCTTTCGGTCTTGCAACTCGTCTGTTTCGATATATCTGTTACTGTCTATGCGATTTTGGCACGCAATTGTGGCCAGAATGTGTCGATAGTCTTATTTTAAATTAAAATGGGCATTTTAGGTTGAATACATGCTCATGACACTCAAACTAATCATCCAATGGTTGGTGTCGCTTCTAGTTTTTTATCCGTACATATACAACTTTCTATTCTCCGATTGTGTCAGATTAGGTTTGATGGATGATTTTCTGTGTGCTCCGAAAAACGCCACCTGTACGTTATGGTACGTAAAGAAAAGTCGGTCGGAACCGGTGCTCTTAATCATCGTCTCAATGGAGATCTTAATCCCGTTTTAAAGACGCCGTGTTTTAATTCGGCCGGTATATCAAATCGACATCCTTGTCTTCTTTCATTTTCCCTGAATCACTGTAATTTGACTGAAAAAAACAATTTGCTACAGTCTCGGCCTCGTATTTTTTCCTGCAGCATTAT
Source organism: Trachelipus rathkii (assembly GCA_015478945.1). NCBI lineage: Eukaryota > Metazoa > Arthropoda > Malacostraca > Isopoda > Trachelipodidae > Trachelipus > Trachelipus rathkii. The sequence goes on from JABUQX010051017.1 coordinate 5,209, forward strand.
TCTTCCTCTCAGAACCTAAAAACGTTATAGCGGTCGTTTATCGCGCGCGTTACGAAAATGGCGTGCATCCTATTCCGCTGGGTTTCTTAGATTCTTCGTATTTGTTTTATTTATAAAATTTTCGGTATATATATATATACTCATATATTACTTCAGTAAAGGTATTATATCGATTAAATTGGCTGTATTTTTAGTATCTGCTGTGTCTAGCCCTGATAGTCTACATCCCTTTATTTTCGTTTTAGCATTTTCGTATAATAGATTACCTACATAAGTAATCATATTATCACTAGTGTTAATCAAGTCCCCGTATAGTTAACTCTTATTAATATGATAATTTTTCGCTATATTAAATATATCGTATATCCGCGACTAGTACTATAGCCATCGTTTGAAAGAAATAAATTATGCGTACATGATTGTGATGCTGTTATCTAGCTAGATATCCCGACGGAGGATGTGCCACGAGAGGCAGTTGAGTGTTGTGGTATTATAAATATTAATAGGAGAGAAGTGATCATGAATCTGTAACTGTCTTTTTAGATTCTCACACGGAATGCAACATAGATTTTCCTTTAGGTAAAGTATTTTTTGTCCTTTATATATATATATATCTTCTTATTTATTTTAATGTCGTTCACGGTCGTGATGCTGCGTATAAATAAGAAGTATGAAATATCAAATATTCTCTATTTTTTAATTGGGGCAATTTCAATGCCTCATAAATTTAGTTCATTCATAGGGGTCGTTGTAATCTAGGGATTCAAGAGAAATTGTGACCTTTACTTTATTGGTGGTCTTACGACGAGAAAACTTTTGTCCCTTACTTTTGAATTAATTCCCTTATATTTATCTGTATCTAATTTTTTAAGCTTTGAATACCAGGCTGAGAGTAAGTCTCATCGGGTTGTATGCTCCTTCGCTATAATAATACTACTTAAGGAGCTATACAGAGTTTAAATAGTAAAATCGTAATGATATTTTAAATACAGATTATCTTTGTTATATTGTGAGAGGTGAGACTCGTGGGAGAAATTTCGGCGCCGTCGGGCCGTGTTTCTTATTCTATATAAATTTTTTTTTCTGACTCGTCAAGACAAGTAACTCTTTTATCAACACTCAATTCATATAAAAACGCAAGAAACATTTAATAGCTTTGTGATTTTTGTTTTTTTTTTTTTTAATTCTTCGCAGGGAGATTTGGTAAGTCTAGTGTCCCTGTTCGTTAATATTTGCATTTCGTAGCAGTGGTCACTTACCATGAGATATCACACGCAGCGGCCTAAGGACTTCTGTAGTGCTGTAAGGTCTTTAGTCAAAACTTTAGCGATAATCTGACCTTAACTTCATATTCTCTGGGACTTCTTCGTTCTTTACCTCTAAAAGATTAATTCATTTTTTCTTGAACCAGGTTCTTACAAACGTGTTTTGCATTGTCTCCAACGTGACACTGATAGAATTTAAATAATTAATGTAAAGTAAATAGATAGATTATATATATATATATATATTATATATTATATATACTATATTTATATCTATTACTTATATATGACTAGGGTATAGCCTATCTCTAACTATATATGAGTATATATATTTATTATAGTATATATATTATATGTATATAATTAGATGCCATCTATTTACGTGTTATTAAAGTTTTTGGGAGATTTTTGGTACACAAAAAATTTTGTTATAGCGCGGGACTTTCTGGTTTTTGGCCTTGGGGTATAACTTTTTATCTGGTTGTCAAATGTATCTTCCTTGCTCTAATATTCTTGCATAGAGTGCTATTACAAAACTTCTTTTTTGCAGTTTATATAGGTTATATAGGCTATTTGGAGTCCTTATGATATTTATATTAATATATTCGTGGTATTTTTCATTTCTGTTCTTTTCCTAATATTAATAGCTATATATATTCTTATATACATTATATATACCGGGTTATTGATATATAGCTAGTACTTTAATATACTGCTAATATATTGTATATACGTTTTTGGGGGCGCAGAATGAGATAGATTTCTTATCTAAGTTCAATAGAAATTTCAGTATTGCCAGGCGGGGTTTAATGTAATATCGACAGAATCCGCTTGTTATTATGTATTTGTATATCTTTTTTATCAGCTTTCCGAACCAACACACACTCCATCACCATCACAATTTCACAGGCGCGAGCACGACACGACACACCACATCATCGATCCTACGCGACACACATCGGGTCGTTCACTCACTGACTCAGCAATAATCGCCTTTTCGTTTTTATGAAACCCATGTTTGAGTACATAGTGTGCGATTCTCGTAAAACTGATCTAATTATAATCATTTCCTTATAACATAACGTAAATATAACGCCAAAGAGCTATTGTTGAGGTGTCTGCCAATCAGGATATAATCGTCTGTGTGGTTTCAATGATTGCATTATTCGAGCCCGCACCATATAGCGAGACTTCCGCAAATCTTCCCTTCCTCCCGTATGTATAGGTGTTTGTACATCTGATTACTTGGGTGGTGACTGCTTTCGCTGTCCGGTTTAAATATCTATCGCCTGCATAATTCTCTTCACACATATCCTTACCTGACCTTTACCTAACCCTTCCTATTCTTTGTTTCTATTTGTTCTATTCATTTGTTTATACTAGCCTATTTACACTTGGAATTAACACGGTTTTAGGTTAATGAGGATACTAATATATATACATATATATATATCGATATATCATGTGTATAGTCTTTCTCATTAAATTGTATTATCTTTGATAAATTATATTTTATTAAAAATTTATTTCTATTTAATTATATTTTCTTATATTATATATATATTGAAGGTTATATATATATAATAATATATAATATATAACTATATCCTATCGGGTTATATTTTCTTATCTATTCATTATACACCTCGCTGTTGCTCCTTATGTAAGTGTATTTGTGCACTCTGGTAAAAAGTAGTTTATTTTCTACGCCGTTCCTTATAACTAATTTTATATATATATATAAGTTAAGTATATTTATATATAAGTATATATATGTGAGGTTTTTTTGTATTATTATTAATTTATTGTTTTTTTATAGTCTATCATATATAGGTAATCCCAGTGAGGGTATAGGCTATATAGTATTATAGATACTCAGCCTGTAATATTCGATATACGTGAGGTATTTAAGTTATATATTCGGTGCACTTCATTTCTCCAAAGCAGTGTTTTTCGTTCAGCACAAAGCTGATATAACTACAATTGAGCGTTTTATATTTTTGATTTTGCGTATATTTGTAAACCTCGAATATGCGCTACGTCCAGTTACGTCTGAAACCCGGCTTTAGCGCTAGACGTATTCTCTCCGATTTGTTTCTTCCCATCAAAAAGATATTCGACATGAAACTGAATATGCCATTATATCCTATCGGTTAGCTTATTCGTATAACCGTTAGTTGTGAATCAGTACTATTACTGACTACAGACAGACTCCTCTTCCACTTCAACGGATTATAATGAATAATTACTGGTCTTAAATTTAAGTATTCTCCAAACGCATACTAATACGGCAAGAACATAAAGAAAACTTCTATTTACAATGCCATTTTAAAATTTTATTAAATTAATATGGAACTAATCGTCAAACCCAAAGTAGTCCTTTTACTCTATTGGTTGGGGTAAGATTACTATTAAGAATTCATCTAAATTTGGAAGAATATATTAATTAATAAAATCCCTAGATTCCGGATAATTATCTATATCTATATTATTTTTATTATTATCCTATTTAACTATATTTTATATATATATTAATTTTATATATATTAACATTTTTTTTAATTTATATATTATATTATACTATATTTACTATTATTTATATTTTTTATTTTTCACTATATATTTTACTCTCTGGTTATGAAGTTTCGTAAAATATCCATTAATATGTATATATAAGATTTACGGAAATTATTCATAATGATTAAATATAATATGTTATATATATATATATATATACTACTACTAATATATATACAATTACTATTATAGACCAACATGTCACTATTTTTAACTAACGTTAAATTTTAATATATTAAAAACTAAAGGGTTCTAATATATATTTATGACCCACAAAACAAGTCATCGAAATTTATTTTATAGGTTATATATGGCTCATTTCTGAATCTTTACTATTAATATCAGGTATAATTTTATACACCTTTATATACTTATATATATACTATATATATATATAGCGTGGTATACTCACCGCGCTACTAACTATATATCATACGGCCTAATATATACTCATGCGCTATATATATACGCCACTTATATATTTCTCTAGTATGCTACGTATAGCCGTATATTCTTGTGATACTATATCTCACTCCGTAATGATATACCTATCGTAGCCTCGTTATCTTACTCCTACTACTAATATACCATATAATTACCTATAACATATATAGTAATTTTACTTATTACATACATTATCATAATCATATTTATAGAACTTTACACTATTATACATATATCTAGCACCAGAATCAACTTACTTGTACGTATATATCTTATATACCTTCATACCCACTGGGAAATGGTCGATAAAGTCGACGTGACGTTACTTATACATTCCTATTTGGGGAGTAGCGGGGAGCACCTCTTTACTGTTCCATGCTTCGGTATAATTGCAGACCAAATTGCCATAGCATCGGAAACCTTTGTATTAGAGCCGCTCTGCTGCCCCTGTACCTGGCAGACAGGTGAATGGTATGGTGGAGTTAAACTTAAATATTTATTAAATTTAACATTTACTTTCTAAATTATTACCCGGGATATTTACTACAGGTATATATATCCTACTAATATTTTTTCCACCCCTTATTCTTAGGGGTAGTTAGTATAGTATTCTTATATATATATACTACGTATTATTATATTATATACTATAATATTATATTATTAAAAAACTACAACTGCTGTGCTGTGTGTGTGTGTGTATGTGTGTATTGATTATGGTGTGGAACTTCTGTCACTGTTTTGCGGGTCTGCGCCGCTTAAACTTTTCGTGGGCTGTTTCTGGTCAATTTATTTCAAATTGTCCTGTGAATTGAAGAGACGTGCATGGTCCTTGTAAGGGGCAAAAGGAAGATAATGTATAGTTTTTTTCACCCCCTCCACTATGAGTGAATGCTTATTTCAGAATAAGTCTGTTTACATGACAGAACATAAAAAGTTGTTTTACAATTTTTTTCATTAATTTTTCTTTCACCTCCAACTTTTTTCTTTAAAGTACAATTTGGCTCTTGTAACCTTTAAACATCTACAAAACACTTTTTTTTCTTCATATATCATGCTCACATTTATTTACTTCCTAATTTTCTTTTGCACGGTAAGATTACTATATGCGAATCTTTAAAACAATAGGGAAGACTGAATTGCTTCTCAAATCTACCAGTGATGAGATTTGAGACTTCCTTTTTTGTTTATAATTTTTGAGATTTTCCTTTTTTTTTTTATTATTGTTTACTTAAGAAGAAGATCTTTTTGTTGTTCCCTGCTGATAATAATTGTTTGTCATGTAAACATTACTTTCGTTTGTTTATTCTATTAATAGAGAAAGGTACTACAGGCCTCTTATGGTTCCGAAATGTTTATTTTTTGTTTTTGCTGTGTAATCATTTTTTTTTTTTATACAACTGTTGAGGCTGAGAATACTCTCTTTTTTTTAGAGGTGGTTGGGTATTTAATACAAATTTCTTGATTTTTTCTTTACCTTTTTAAATTATTTATTTTTCTTCATAGTTCTACTTTTTAAATATTGGGTTCCGGTGGTTCCAATAATTACATTTTCGCGAAAATATTTCCTTTCATTCATGGAGGTTATTCTTTGTTTCTTCTCCGTGCTGATATCGTTTTTATTTTAATTAATATAGGTAAACACAGCAAGAAGGAAATTAATAGAGTCATGCTCAGTTTATATCTATATATATATATATATATATATTAATTTTATCACTTACCTATATATTACCATTTTTATATATATTTATTAGGGTGAGCGCTAACATTATATCTCTCATTATTTACTACCTTATATTCCGTACCTTGGGATCTTTACTACTTATCTATCTATTTCTTTATATACCCTTTATATCTCACTTCCTAATATACGTATCCGCCTGTGTTAATATTTATATATATATTATGTTATACCTATATCAAAAATAGACACTTGTTAATTTTCATTCAATTGGAAGTTTTTTTTTAACATAGGCTCCGTATTATTCTGAATTCCTTCTCCTCCACATGTTGATGCAAATGACCTCTATGTAACGATTTTAGAATTATTATATTCTACAAATGTATTGCAAATCTTTCTATCCCTCTCTCCTCTCATTATATCTATCTCGCCTCGGTGCAGTCCGTACTACTCATTAATATACGTATATAGGCATATATACTGACCTATACCCGTCTTACTATCGGCCCATTTATATATAATTCATAGTATAATATACCTATTATCTATAATGCTGAAACATTTCTTATATACTTTTATATGCTTCCGTCGCTATGAGCTTGTATATCCCTAGCCTTACACTGCTTTATGTCAATCTGTGGGAGAGTTGATTATAGTATATTATATATACTTATACCTAATACATTGCGTTACTTATCATTACTTATTTTAGCCGGTCTACCCGAGAGAACGTGCGCGTGGTGGGCACATTTGCTTTGGGGATGATATCCTGACTGTTGTTAAACACATTTACTTTTACGTACCGTCTTTATTTTCTCTAGGCTCAATTAGGCAAAATACATACTGTAGGGAGCACGGCGGCTTAGGTGTTTGCTCCCTCCTTTCCCACTCGAGCACGACTCGTCTACAAAAAATGCTCCGCACAGCCAGGTTCCCACCCATCATATATAGTTCGGCCAACTTCCTTCGCTTATATATATTAACTATGTATATTACCCTTATCTTATTCTATTACTACTTACTATATAGTCCTATAGCCTAGGTGTCACTACTATTATCTAGGTTACTACGTATCGTATGTATACTATATATTACTATTATGATTATATATATATATTTTTATTGTATACTTTTTATAGTCTTGAGTAAGCTATACTATATATATGTATCTATATAGTTATATTATTATATATATATATATATACTATTTCAGAGCCGTATAAAACGTAACTGTCATGAAGGTGTAAAACGATATTTCTCTTTATTTATATCGGTCAGTATACTAACTATTATCTCATATATATACTTTATTATATTTATAATATATTATATATATATTCTACTATATTAGTAATAGATATTACTATATATATATATATTACTATATTATATTATATATATATCATTATACTATATATATATATATATATATATATATATATCAGTATATACTATATATATACTATATATATTATATATAAATAATATATATATATACTATCTATTATATATATACTATCATATATATATATATGATAGTTATATATTCCTATAGCTAGTAATCTTATCTCATTATATTACTAACTACCTAATATAGAATATACTTATAATAACTATATACCTCTCATTTATACTATAATTTATTAGGTACCTAATTGCTTATATATTACGGTAGTTAGTAGTATATTATATTTATGTATTATATACTATATATATTCTCGTGTGAAATAAATATTATATAGTCATATAATACAAATAACAAGTCTATCAATATTATTATACTTATATATATTTATATATATATATATCAGTATAATTATTTCATTTATATACTATATATTATATATTATTTTATATATTATAACTATTGATATTATTATTATATTACCTATACTACTTATATTATAATCTTATATATATATAATATATATTGTTATATAATTTATTACTAGTCCATATACTACTACTTTACCCTCTTTCTAAAAAAATCCTTTATTCCTTACTCTTTATAGTTATTCCTTATTACTTTAAGTCTATTGCTCTATATAGTCCTATACTATCTCTATATTTTATTATCTAATTTATCTTATTATTTTTTTATACTCATTATACTTTCTTTATACTACTTACTTATTAACCTACTATTATAACTCTATGCTTTTTCTTGAATATAGTTTATATCTTAGTTATCTACTATACTACTTTATTTCTTAACTGTCTAAAACTCATTATATACTTACTATCTTATTTCACTATTATCTCCTATTTTTTACATTTACTAATAATTATTTATATTTATTTATATATATTATTACTTTATGTCTACCTCTTCACAGTCTATAGATTATATTTCTCTCTATATTAGTTCCTTTCCTTATTCTAAACTTATGTCTATTGTGTGTGCAGTGCAACTCGCTCTCGCCCAATTATATATACTCTGAAAGCATTATAGGTACATATATATAGAAATATGAGTAATGAATAGTCCTAATAGTATATAATCATATACCTCTATACTATACAGTATATAAGTTTATATATATAAATATACTGTAAAGTAATATAGTTATCCTAATTTATCCCTTCTATACCCTATTATTATATATATATAATATTATTATTATATATATATATATATATATATAATATTATATATGTAGTAGTAGTAGTAGTAACCTAATGATATATTATATATATATCTATTCTTATATTATAATTAAAATTCTCACTAATAATCCTTCATATAAAAGCTATAAAAATACGGAAAAAGTTACAAAATATTGGTTTGTACAAAGGCCGTTATCAGCATTTTCCTGAGAGCTATATAATTAAATTAAGACATGCCTGCATCACACTTCCTTACGTTAACATTTCTTTCGGGGGTCTTTCCTTACACTCCAACATAAGCTTCACATATGTACAAATATTTTTATGTGTACATAAAATATACACATGTATACTCATGCTAGAACGTTTTCTGGTAGCACAAATCCGCTATCTTGACAATCTTGCCCATATCAACAAAGATTTCTGCTTGGTTACGCGTATCACTACTTTACAATGTCAACTCATGGATTTTTGAAATGTTTTTAATCTCTATCTTTTGCTTACTATGTTACTGCACTACTATTTACATGTTCACGTAAAAACTCAAAACGTGTATTAGGTTATCGATATAATAATATCTATTTTTTAAATATTTCCTATAATTTATACTATATATCTATATAGTGTCTGAGGTAATATATCTGGGGAGTATACTCTAATATATAATAAGTAATATATATATATATCACTATTACGTATAATATATATTTAAAAATAATTAAATAATTATATTTCAACTAATAATAAATCTGGCATTAAAATTTTCTCATCGAAATTTCAGTGCTCTTCAAAACTGTCTCGATCTAAATTTTGATTTCCGTGAATCTTTTTCATTTACCAAGTCTACAATAAGATTTCGACTTGATCTTGAGTATTGCAATTTAAGTCATAAATTATAAAAGAAATTTTCATTCTACAGTAAATACAGTAATTAAGTGTCGAAATTTACATTAAAATAAGGTATTGATAAATACAGAGAAGAATAATAATATTTAAATACATTTTGGATTTAGGAAAAAGTGGAAAATACCCTTAGAAAGGGGAAATAGGTTTGTTTGAGAATCTTTTTTGCAAGTAGTACTTAGTGTCTTTACTCTCTTAGTCATTGTGGCATTGCCATTCTGTGTAGATATGCATGAGCATTTTAACGTTTCGTTCAATTTTCATAAATGTTTGACAGCACTTTTTAAAAAGCTTAAGAGAAAGTCATTTTATGAAAGTGGCCGCAAATATAAAAGTGAATGGAAAAAAAATATCCATGGTTGCAGAAGGCACCAGATTCTAATGGGATGCTTTCTGTAAGCTCTAAGTACTTTTTCAAGAATCTTCATTAAAGCACCAATTTAAAAACCACTGGAGTTACTCAAAGAACCCTTTCATCTTTCGTTAGTAAGAAACGCCTACTTTGAAATGTAAACAACGTTGTGATTGGTTACAAACAAATATCTCATCTCATCTTCTTAAATGGGACCATCCTCTTTATGGCCTTTTCGAACATAAGTTAAATATTTTTTTATAAAAAATATTAAGCATTTTCCTTCTAAACTTTCTTATCAGGATAAATACTTAAAATATTTTATTATAGAAAAAAAAATCATTTTGCTTTTTACGAAGCCATATTATATTTGTTTTACTTTTTGGCACCAAATTTTGCCACAAAAAAAAGTACGCTCACACACAAGACGCTCCGAAAAATATAACACTGGATTGAAGCATTATAATTTTAATTATATCATATATACTATGGAAAAGTAGAGAATCGGAAAACGAATTAATTAAATTAATTATTCCAATTAGATTGTTGAAAAATTACTTTGACGGACTGAAAAACAGAAAATGTTTTTCAAAAAAATGAAATATCCCCATGATGCAGCAAAATTTTAGCTTTCAGTTTTAAACAGTTGACATCAGATGCTCTGAATTGGCTGAATTAATGCCATTGTTATGCAAATTTTCTCTTTATTTACCACCGTAAAAACAAAACTTCGAAACCGGACACAATTAAGTCTTCTAATGCAATAATTAGAATACGAACACATCTTCTTTGAAAAATCTGTCTGCTGCTAAAATTTGCTTAGAACAGATAGATTGATTAAAAATTTCTAGTCAAATATACTATATATATAGAAGATAGAAATGAAATCTCAGTTGCGTCTGCATCACAAAACCAAGTCTAAATAGAAGGAGAAGTGAAAAGATAAAACTGTGTTCTTAACTTCTTATAAATACAATTATTTCATAATATAAATATTTTAGGTTATATAGCTATATACCTCACTATATACGGCCTATATATATTATATATATTTTATATATATATTATATAAATATATATATATATTATAATATATTATATTATCTATAATAACATCTAAATATATATATTTATAGAGCATATATACATATATTAAAAGACCGTGAAGATAAAAAAATATTACCTTATTAAGTATATTAAGTGAAGTTCTGTTTTTGATTTCGTTGGGGAAGAGCTGTTTTCTTTTTATCTTTATCTATCCTTTTTTATATATTAAGTAACATATTTCATTTAGTCTTTATTTTTGTTTTCTTCCTTTACTTCAATTTCTTCTTTTTATTTAAATATTTCTCTATTGTTTTAAACTTCTTTAATATATCTTATATGTTTAAAAATTTAATATTATTACATTAAATAATATTTACAAACTTTCTTTATAATTATTTTTCTGAAAAAGATATAAAATGATTAACTAATTTTATCATTCTTCCACTCTCTGCTTCTTCAAATTTGTTTTAACATCAAACATTTGAAGAAAGCTTCTTGATTGATAATTTTAATTTTTCCTTTTCATTTTCATTAAGTTGAAATTACATTTTTCTTTTTTATTATGTAATTTTCTGGTGTGCATAGACGAAACCAAATGGATGGCACACTTATTTGGGTACTTTATTAAACCAGGGGCAAATATAAATTAGTATCGAAAGGTTTTTTAATGCTCGTCAGAATTATGTATTCCTACGTCTAATTTAAATGATTGCCTTTCTTTCATGTTTTAGCGAAAAAAGAAGAATAATTGTTAGATTGTGTAGGCACGCGGTTTTTGCCAGAAGCCCGCGGTAGTCCGGTGCGTCTGCCAATGCATGGAGGGAACAAGTGATCTCACCTCTATTTCGTTAGCTACTGTAATTAAGTATCTATTGGCAAAAGATTCCCGGACCGTTCCTCTTTCGCTCACAGCTAATTAGCTTTTCTCCAACTAAGCAAAGTTGCAAGAAGTAATTTGTCTAAGCCTACTGAATTAAGTATGCTTAAATGTAAATAAAAATTAAAGATTATATATATTATTACTTTTATTGTTAATATAATTAAATTATATATGAAAATTATCATTAAAAAGAAATTTTGTGTCTTTTTTCATTTAATAATTTAGAACATAAAATGCATTTCCCATTTTTACACCTTACAAAGCTTAAATTTTTATTGCCCCACTGGTTTAATAAAGTACCTTGTATTCCGCTAAGCTGTTAGTGGATTATTTATTTCTCTTATTCCGCTAAGAAAATTCATAATTCCAAACCCAAACTTTTTGATTTGCTTTCCTACATTAGTGTATCTACAAGTTTTCACTTCAGTCTGCTTCAGTATTATTGTTCCTTTTCCTTTTGTTTCTATGATCTCCCTTTGCATGACACCTTCCTATATTTTTTTTTCTACTTTCGCATCGTTGACAGTTGATCTTTGCATCTCCAATAATCTAGAGAATTTTTACAAAAATGATACTTTCATTAATTCAGTGAGCTCAATCGCTCTAATTTTAAAAAAAAGTCATGTTTCCAGCATTGGATAATTTAGCTCTATAATGAATATAAAAAATATTTCAGTATATAACGTATTGGATAAATATTAGATCTATAATTAATATATAAAATTATAATATATATATACTACTATATGCTATCTATATATATATTTTATGTTAATATATTCACTATAAAATTAGCTAAATAAATATAAGATGTTAAAGAAAGAATATAATAGAAGATACGAGATATAAGAATTAAATGCCTGAATTCTCTGGCGTGTATTGAACCACTCGGCAGTGGTTGCGTACTCGAGGGACAGCAGTGTACCCGGTAGCACAATCTCGTTCAAAAGAGATTGAGCCATCCTGCAACCAAAAAGTTGGATTAAGAACAATGTATCAAAGCCGACACGAGCTCCTTAAGCGTCATCACCAAGGTGTCCAAGCTGCCTAGTCTCTCGTGTCATTGTATTATAGATAGCCTTTAAATAATTGCACTAATTTATTTAGCAAGTTCATATTAGCTCCGATCTGTTGAAAAGAAAAGAACAAATTAATATTGAATTAAGAATTAACTGCCTTCTCCGATTGACCACCGTCCCATGGTTGCACTGAGGACAACTAGTACCCGGGTGCGAATTAATTTACGATGAGCCACCTCCCAGACCAAAAAAGTGGATTCAGAGAACAATTATATAAGCAAGCTCCGAGCGACCAAACTATCAAGGCCACCATCACCAGGTGTCCAGCCTGTTCCATCCCTTTATCTCTCGTTCTTTATATTATAGATGTTTAAATATTTGCATAACACTCGCAATTAATACAGATGTTAATAGAAAGAACATAATAATGAACGGTAAGAATTATGAGCGAAATAGGATTGAACCACCGATGTTGCGACTGAGGACAATATAACACGTGTTGCTCGATACGACTTTGAGCCATCCTCAGCCCAAAAAAAGTTGGTATTTCAAGAACAGCGGTGGTCTCAATCCCATGAGAAGCAATTAATCTCTTTACCTTCTCATTATATTTCTTTTTAACATCTTAAATATAATTGCGATATTATGCAATATTTAACATTAATAAATAAAGAACTTTATTAAGGACAGGCACTGGACACCTGGTGATCGCCTTGATGGGAGCTCGGTTGCTTTAAAACTGTTCTTGAACACAACTTTTTTGGGTTGAGGGATGCTCAATCGTATCGCACCGGGTATACTGTCCTCAGTTCGCAACATGGCGGTGGTTCAATACCGGAGAAGGCAGTTAATTCCTAAGCTTTTTTGATATGTTCTTTCTTTAACATCATTTATCTATGTGCGATTATTATGCAATATTTTACACATCTAGTATATAAAGAACGTAAGAGATAGGACGGCTGGACACTGGTTTTTTATGGTCGGCTTGAAGGGAAGCTCGGTTGCTTTATAATTGTTCAAAATCCACCTTTTTTGGTTTTTGAGGATGGCTCATCGTATGCACTGGGTATATACTGGTCCTCAGTCGTCAACATGGCGGTGGTTCAAATCCCGGAGAAGGCAGTTGGTAATTCTTTACCTTTCTCATTATATGTTCTTTCTTTAAACATTATATTAGTATATATATATATATATATATACATTTATAAAAAAATATTAAATAATATAATATATATATATTATAATATATAATTATAATATATATAGTATATATATATATACTATATATTAATATAGTAAAAACCTTTGGACGTGCCAGTAAGAATTTTTTGAAATAGTCGTGGAAAATATTGGATAGCGGGGAATTTGGGGTCGCCTCCCCTCCAAGCTCCCCTCCCCTCCCCATCTCCCCTCCGCCCTCGAAAAAAAACGATTTTTTCGAAACATTAACAAATAAATAATAAAAAAAATAAATAAATAATTAAATAATAAATGAAATTAAATAATAAATAAGCGAATGCTCACACTATATATGCAATATATATTGTGTACACCTCCTTCTACATACCTACACCTTCACTTACTACAACAGACCCCTCACATATATATATCATATATATTATATATTATATATATATATATATATACTATAATATTATATATATATATATAATATTATTATATATCATACTATACTATTAGTACTAGTAGTATATATATATATATATATATAATATAAAATATTATGTATTATTATATATAATAGTATATATAGTAGATATATATATATAAATATATATAATAATATTATTATGGAAGGTTAAAGCATGTTTGAATCTCACTATGCTCCGGGTGTGGCACGGCACCGCACCGCACCGCACCGCACCGTTCCGAACCGCCCCGTCCGGGATGATCAACCAGCTTCACCGCGTCGGGTCCGCACCATCAGGAAGGTCTCATTAGCATCATCATCATCAATCATGCAGACTGTTATCCTCTTCCTCATTATGGTTCTGCATTGGTTCATGGATATACTGTCGTTCTTCGTATGCTTTTTTAACACAGCGAATTAAACGTATAAAGTTTGTTCGTTTATTATTTATGTATGATTCATTATTATGATTACTTATTACATATCTATTCTTATTTATTATTATTATTATTATTATTATTATTATTTTAATTATTAATTTATTATTAATTATTATTATTATTATTATAATTATATATTTATTATTATTATATTATTAATTTATTATTATTATTATATTTCTTTCTATTATTAAAATAAAATAGGGTAAAGAAAAGCAATTAATTTTTTTTCTTTTTCTTATCTTTTTTATCCTTTCATTTTCATTAAATTTAAAAGATAAATAATTATTTGTACAAAATAAATATTGTACAGATATATATACATATTAGATATAAATATATTATATTATGTTATATACTATTTTATATATTATAGTATTGTATAGTATGAATTATATATTATAGTAGTTATATTATTGTAGTCTATTATATATTATATATATAATATTTATAATAATATAATCTGTAAATATGTTATTTTTGTAACAAAATAAATGTATATTTAGACTTTATACTTGCATAGTGTGTAAAAAGATCTAAGAAGAAATAAAATTAAATTGCTTTCTTTACCCATTTAAATTTTAATAATAGAAAGAAATAAATGAATGAAATCAATAAATAAAATACATAATATTTCTACATTAATCAATAATAATAATACATATAATAATAATAATAACTAATAATTATAATAATAATAATTATATAATTATAAGATTATATATATTAATAATAAACCGATACACAAACCTATACGTATCGCTGTTAAAACGCATTACTAATGATTAACGACAGTCTCTGTGCACGGCTTAGGAAGAGATACAAGCTCTCATATATTGGATTATGATTGCTTTGACTCTCTGATAGTCGTCGGACCGCGACCGTGAAGCCTTGTGATCATTCCGGATCTGGTGCTGGTTCGACGGGTGCGGTCGGGTATTGCGTGTGCCGTGCCTAACCATTCCGGTGCAATACGTGAGATCAACACATTCGCTTTGAACTGCGCCTATATTATATATTATATTATCATATTAATTTTGTATAGTTAGTATTTATATTTATTATATTATAATATATAGTATATTTTGTTCCTTTATTTTATAGTATTTATTTTGTATATAAATGGAAATCTATATTTTTTCTTTTCATATATATATATACTATATATGATATTATAGAATATATTTATATATCACGTTTTAGTACATGCTGTTGAAGGGTCTGTGTATGCGAAGTGAGGTTTGGTAGACACTGTGTACACAATATGGATAGCTTTGCACTTATACGGTGCTGAGCTATCCCTGTATTTATTTCCATTTCAATTCTTATTCCTTTTCACATCATCTTTATTCTTTTATCTATTTATTTATTTTTTTATAATTATATTTATTATTTATTTATATGTTGTTTATTGTTCGAAAAAAATTCGTTCTTTTTTTTCGAGGGCGGACGGGGCGGAATCGAGGGAGGGGCTTGAGGGGAGGCGACCAAATTCACGCTAGCCAATATTCCCACGCTATTCAAAAAAATTCTAACTGCGTCCAAAGGTTCTTTAACCTACTAATATAAATTATATAATAATATAATTATTATATATTACTAGATATATTACTTATACTGATATATATATTATATAATAATTATTATATTATATGGTATGGTATATATATATGATTTATTTGTTATTATATATTTATTAGTTATATTACTGTATATTATATATATGATATGTGTGTTGTAAAATAAATGGGCTTCTATAAAGGGAACATATACTTCCGAATAGCTTTCAAACTGGTAACACAAATGTTGTAGTTGTCACCGTGGTAGATTGGTCTAGTTCATAGAAGCTACGACGCTCTGTTGAAAAGTAGGTGTGTTTGGGTTGATGTCTGTTTAAGTAGGACAGAGTGCAGTTAATCTTATGGTTTAGATTTAGTGGCTGTGCTGGTGTGTGTGTAGCTGTCTCGATCAGTGCTCAAGTCGAATGTGTCGTAGTCTTGAAAGGATGGATTCTGGGTGTGACTCATGGCTGGGCGTGATACGTGGAGTCGGCTCCCGTATCCAAAGTCTAAATCTTGATTATAAATTTTATTGTATGTATCAGGATGTAAGGGTGTCGTTCCTTACCCTGGTATTTACTATAACACAGAATTTCCGAGATTTCTGTAGTTCATCATAACTATAATTTTTAAGGTGGAGTTCCGTAGTTTGTTACGATATAGATGAAGTAAGAATATAATTGGATATCATTTATGAATATTTACATATATTTGATTAATAAGACGAGAAAGGAGTGAGGATTGGATATGTAAGCAAGTCGATGTATAGGATATTGAGGCTGATGCATAGTGTCACTGTACTGGCAGGATCGTTGGCCGGAAGTCAGTTTGAATCCTGTACTAAGTAGATTGATTGAAGGACCAAGTATAAGATGTCTTCCCCTGTTGCGATGATCTAGCTATACCCTCTCATTAACATTTCTTCAGTGCTTCATTTCAAGTCTGCATACCGTTATTTAAAACTTAGACGCTCTCTCTTTCCCTCCTTCTCTCTCGAGTAGACATCTTCCAGAGTAAATATACTAGCAGGTGCTAGTTTAAATACCTGTATATAATCGAACTAATGGAGAGTATTAGACGCAGATAGGCAAGAAGAAATATATATAGTATAACTCATCTCGAGATGAGAAGGTCACGTCGATAGCGTGAGTCAGGCTGCGGAGCGATGTCGGACGAAACAGGTTCGGTGATAACTTTTCAAAGGATAAGTGGCTACTAACATCAGCTTCAAAGTCAGTCACATAAATGGTGGCATATTTCATCAGTGTGTTACGATCCCATACTGCCGAGATGTGTGATTTTCTTCAGCTACTTTGTACAGGGCATCTAAGCTCCTGGATGGCTCAATTGAAGAAAACTGCTTTTTGATATGCTAAGTGATTGTGGATACAATACATTATCTTTAGATTTCTTAGTAATAAGTGCAATTTGCTATTTAGCTTCGTCCTACTGTCTAAGAAGGAGTAAATTTTCGTTTGTAAATTTCCCTAAACTTTCCCTTGGAAAAGAGAAACTTTCCCTTTACGAGAGATTTTTTAATGGGGGTCAGAGGAGATGGAACTTTGATTCTGGGTTTGTAGCTTGAACGAGAAGGGATACGTTTCTCATTAGCGTGACCTGTTGCAATGTCCTTCAATTTTTCTTAAGCTTTTTCAAGTTCATCGCTAATAATGATGGTTCTTTTGCTATGTATAAGATGCTTTGATTGTGTGATAGTGAATGTTGTGTTAGCTTTGCATCCGTAGAGGAGCACATATGGATGTAGATTTACATATTGTGAGACGGACTAAACGGTTGGACACGTTTTCGGTAGTTTTTATTCCGCCCGTTTAGCACCTGAATTTTTGTAGGGCATGTCCAGGCGACTGTGATCGCTGTGATAGACAGAGGCTTTATTCTCATGGTTGTTATTTGGAGGGATATAACGCAGTTATATTCATTCGGTTTTACGTGAATGTGCAATTTTAGAAAGCAATTCTTATTTTGGCTCCGAGCAATTAGATTTAAGTGTTCCATTGGTATAGTTTATTAAATCAAAGGTTCCCCTAGGGTAGTCCAGCCTATGAGATCTGTGCCGGGAGGACCGCGCTAAAGCGGCGGGAGTCTTAATTATAGGATGTTTCCAGATAGGTCAGGAAAAGACCAACTGGTGCAGGTTAGTGGCGCCCACTGAGTCATGGGAACGTGTGAATGTCGTTCATATCTTCTCGCACAGAGGACCCAGTACCCTCCCATAAGGAAGGGTGTATCCGAGTTCCATCTACTCTTCCTGGAAATTAAAAAAGACTTGATAGAAATTGTGGTGTAAGAAATTGACTTAAAAAAAAAAAAACCCAGCAAAAAAAAAAAAAAAGAAATGAGGGGAAATGGATGAAGGTTGAAAGATTACATATTGCCAAATGGCTCAAATGCACAATGTACATACTATATATAATATCTATATAGTAATTTTCTATATATTATATATACTATATATAGATAATATATTACCGTATATATATAATATTATACTGATATAGTATATATTATTTATGATCATATAATCACTATACCTATTTTCATACGTATATTAACTCATATAAATAATATATATATATATAATATATATATATATTATATATATATATATATATATAAGTATTATATATACTAGTATATATACATTTATGGGTAGGAAGAGCTCTCATATCGACTTGGCTATGCGTCTGTATATATTGATTTATTAGTCTTATAGTTTTATTTTATATCTTATTATATCATTGTTTCTTTTATTATAATATTTAATTAGTATTATTTAGTCGGTATTATTGTGTTATAGGTTATAGTATTATTTATAGTTAGTACTTTTATTATTTTTTTGGGCTATTTTGTATACGTTGCTAGTCAAATATTATGTTTTCTGGTATATTTATGTTATTATACCTATGGCTCCGTTATTATATTACAGTAGGCTTGTGTATATATTTTATATTTGATATTATTAGGGAGTCTATTGATGATGATCAGTCACAAGCAACAGTTTCGTTTAAGTGATATATTCTTGTTTAGGATAGTAGAATATAATAATAATAATAGATTAATAATATTTAATATAATAAAACAGATGAAATAGTTTTAATAAAGCAATTATTTAATTAATAATATGGAATCATATAGTAGATGAGTAATAATAATAATAATGATATAATAATATTAATAATAAATGATATAATTCAATAATTTTAAGTAATTATTCATTTAATTTAATAAAGAAATAATAAAAAATAAAAAAAATCTCTCTTGTTCGGCTTGTATTACCTGGAGCTGTTGGTATATGTTTGGTAAAATAAAATTGACTTTCTTGAATAAAGCCTCAAAGGAAGATTTTTGGAATTTTGTGGACAAAGCGTCTCTTTAGTATATGATTTCTAAGACTTCGTTCATCGCGAGGAAGCGAGATCGAAGCCCGGGAGGAACTTATGATAATGACGGAGTTACAGCTTGGAAAGGAATAGTGACTGCGGTTTGTAAGATGGCGTGATTTACTGCGTGTCTAAGTGATATGAAGAGGATTTTAAAATAGTCGTGGCTTACCGATTGGAAATAATATTTTATTTAGTTTATAGGATTTGAGAAAATTATACCATTGCTTTTCATAGGAAATGTTGCATTTCTTACAAGAAATTGCTTGGGTTTCCATGAGTCATTAATAAATAAATATTCCCATGGAAACCAATAGGAAAATTACAATCGAAAGGAGGCAATTTCACATCTTACTCCACTATCGGATCACTAGGAAAGTTTATCGTGTCCTTAAGGAAATTGGGCATGGAACCATGTGAAAATCTAAAGTAAATTTGATGGGAAAATTGTTTTGATGGGAATTAAAACCGGTATTACCCGATGCACGGCCTTTGAAAACATTTGAGTCAAAGAAAGTGAAGGAAATAGAAAAAGAAAGAGTGCTTCAAACTTTAAAAACAAGTACATGTAAGAATGGGTTTAGCAGTTAGAGAAATAATAGAAAACGGATGAGACTATCTGGAAAGACGAGCCACACGAGTTCTCTTCAAAGAAGAACGAACATGCGAGACCAGAAAGTTCAATTAGGACAAATATTTGCAAATATCTTTGCAAATAGGAGGAGCCGATGGTGCCCAATAATGGTGTTTTTAAAATAGGGCAGAATCGACAACTCAAAGGAAAGTTCTGGCCCTTCGTGATGAACGCTACTATAGCTTCCGAAACCAGATAAGCCCTCGGGTTTTTTTTTTTTTTTTTTTTTTTTTTGTTCTTGAAAAAGTGACGTTATATACGACAGATGTGAGGTTTACTGATTCTCGCTCAGACACGATTGCATCTACCTTCTAGAAGCATATTTTGACTTTATTTATATCATAACTCCTAAGTGTCGAATTTGTCAATAAGTAATTTAGATCTAGTCAAGAGTTGAAAAAAAAAATTATATCAGCGGTAGATTAGTTCCTGTATATCCAATGAAATAACTTCGCAGCGGTTGAGTAAAACAATATATTTTCGGTACATAAAATATGAAGGATTATTAATTGTAAAACTAGCAATTTGTTATGACTTATGAGACTCTTTTTGAATAATAAAATTAATTTAAAAATCGCTGCTTAAACTTCTAAGGAATTCAGTATCTCTGGTATGTGAACGAGAACCGATGACATATATAAAATATTTAACATTGGTCTATTTGATTTCAAAGACATCAAATTATATACGTATGATTAAGACATATAGTGTGATAGAACTTAAAGAAAGACCTTAACCCTCCGCTGAATTAATTTCTTTAATTGTAATTTTAAACAATTATTTCAAATACTAGTTATTATTTTATTTTCTACTTGTTTTTGATAACTCAAAGCATTCGGGCGTTCTGATTAAGTGAAAGAGTGTTCTAGAGTTATCTTGTTAAATTTGTTTGTTTTTAGCCAAATGTAAATCAATGTTACTGTACCTTGATTCTCATAAATTGATAGGCAAGATTCCATCTTTCTGTTTTGACACCATACGGAACTCGTGAATTTTAGGTAGATTGATCATTTACTTCCTTAACATTGGAGGCAGCTTCGCAGATGAGCGTCTCTTTCGACATTTTTATTTAACTGTCGATAGGACGATCTCCTTTGTTAGGCAGTACCCTGCTCGTTATATTTCTATGGCAATTTCTTGTTCAGGCCAAAGTATATTCCATTCCTTACGAGTCGCATATCATAGCTCGCCCGTACCCCAAGCGTTACATTTACCAAACCTGCTGATTTTTCTGGGCAAAATCCAGGGTCGTCTAATCGTCTAGATACATAGTAGTTGTTCGTCTCTTCTTACAAAACTTTGCCGTCACACACATATGGCGTAGAAGTCACTTCGTCCCTTTTAGTTATGATCCACTTTATTAGTATTATACTATATAAGTTCAACTACGCTATTTAGTGTATATATATTATCTATTTTATATTATACTTATATTAGTATGATTATAGGTATTATAGTATTTTTAGTAATTTTAAAGTTTGATACCGTGTTATTGGGTTGCTTATATTTAGTATTTTATTTAGCTCATATGGTGTGATTAGTTTGTTATAGTATATTTCTGCCGGGTCGTTGTTGTAATTATTTCCTATTGCTTTTAACATTTACTATATTTATTATATCTATTATTTATTATTACGTGTATAGATGAGATTTTTTTGGTATATATTGTGTTAGTTTAGTGGTTATATAGTATATATTTATTAGTTTGTTATTTTATTGTTGCTTTTAATATGATATTATATTATTTTAGTATTATTTATATTATAGTTTTTTTATTTACTATTTGGATTTATATTTTATTTATTTTATGTGATTATAGTTATTTATTATCTATGGTATAAAATCGTAACTTAATTACGTTTACTAATCTGTACTCTCAGTATGACCTTATTTCTACGTACTTTCTTTTTAGTAGTAGTGTCAATGCATCCACTCGTGGGTATTGTTTATATATTAGGTTTTTGTTAGTAGTACTATAATAGACCTATATCTCACTATTAGCGTATAAACAGTGTTGTCTATATCTTCCATATTTCTTGTCATAAATTAGTAAGAATAAAGATCCGTCTTATATGAATTTTAGATTGTATATTATCTAAATTTTTTTCTATAACATTAAGATAAATAATAACAATCTAAACCTAATAGAGCAAATAGTTTATTAAAAAGATAATTAGTAATAGTTTGGTGAGTATTGTCATATAGCAGAAGATATATAATATAATAAAGAAATGATCTATAATACCCGATATGCAAACAAATATGAAGACCGATTTTGAACTTAAGGACTTTAAAAGAATAAAAAAATAATAACATTTATTGTGTACATATAATAAAAACAATATAAAATTAACAGTATGAGTACTGATAAGAAAAACTAAAGAAAATATAGACAAACAGAAAAGGCATTTCCATTATCAAATTAATCTTTCACTACCCTATGTGTATGTAAGTAGTGATTTCTACATTTGTAAACATTTTATTTTACGATTTGTATGTTTCTTCTTGTGGTACTGAAATATGAAGAAACAACGATATTGCCAACATGATGAAGAAAAAGCAAAAGAGATTTTTCTCACTTCATATTAACGATATTGGAGTACTAATTTGACTAACATCATAACAGGGATCTAGTTAAGAATATATGAAAAAGCCTAGAAGAAAAAAATTGATTTTACAAGGCCTAAATTTAATGTGGAAAAAGAGAAGAATCTTTGAAGAAAAAATTTATTTCTTTCAAGTTAATTCATTTTACCTTTTATTTTCTATCTGCGGTTAAAAGACAAATTATTATTAAGTCACAAATAATAGGAGGTTTTATTTGCCATTGCTATCACAAGAAGTTTATTATGTCTTATACAGAATGAAGAATATTTGTGAGCATGAAGTATTGGAGTAGGAACAAATTATATAGTACACATTAATAAGAAAGTATATATTTCCAGAATATATAAGAACTAGAAGTTATCTTTAAACGATATCAAACACTCACTGAATATGTCAACAAAAGGACACAAATTTCTTTTAGATTATATATTATGCATTTCATTCTAGTTCAAATAATAGGACATGTGAAAAACTTGTGATATTTAAAATAAGTGAAAAGTGTACATTCATACCTAGACTGGGAGTTCAGTTTTTAATCGTATATGTGGAAGGTATGTGAAAGAAAGTTATAGTTATAAATGAGATTGAAGGAATTTTAAGATTAATGATTTCATAACACATCTTAAGAACAGATTGTAAAGTACCTTGATTGGTATATCAGCCTCTTTTGAAACTAGGTGAAAAGAAGAAGATTCTAAATGTAAAAGTACAAATTGTATAATAATAAAAAATTTTGTCCATATGCCAAAGAGCAATAATTAATCATAAAACTATATATAATCTACTGGAGAGAAGGAACATTTAATTTAAATAAATGTAGTATTTGTAAACGTAATAATCATAATACAAACCGAAGATTATATTGGAAGAAAAATATAATAACGTGTTGTAATAAAAAATAGCGAGAATTATGAAAAAATTGTACTAAAATTATAATAATAGTAGTAATTAATAATTAATGAAATAAGGTGAAAATGTTACAATATCTCTTTAGTTAAAAAAATTTGATACAATTCATCTACTTGACTCCTTGGTAAGAATTTCATTGTGTATTGGAGGGTTATTCTATGAAATCTCTCTTTATTCCTTCTAAATCTCCAACTCTGCAATCTTTCCTTGGTGATTGACCTAGCTGCTCTCTAAAACTTTCATTAATATCGCCACTATTTTCATGTTCTCTGGAAACTTGGTAATTTCGTAGAGCACAGTTACTCTTTTGGTAATAATCCAACAAAAATCTGATTAATTGGGGTGATAAAGTTCTATTTTCCATGGATACAGATATAGTTTAACAGAGTGGTCACATTTGTAATTGGAAAGAACTGTAGTGTATAAAATCTATTTAAAAAAATATTATTGCCTTGTCTAAATTTAAAAGAATATGAGTTTGGATCTTTAACTAAATCTAATTTGTTAAATGAGGGTACATCTCCTTATTCCTTCGTGAAACTTTGAGCTAGAAGAAGAATGATATTTAAGATTAATTTTGAATGATGGACTGGTGACATTTTGCTGATGCTTGAACCTTATGAATGTGAAAATATTTGATGAATGAGTTCTTGTACACTGCTTATTATTGTAATAGAAGCAATAATAATCATATTACTACTATATTAAATAGAAATATTGGACCAAAACCTGGAATAAATAGAAAGAAAATTTTGAAAATAATCGAACTATCATTAGACAATATGAAAGTTGGAATAATAAGATTTTTTTTCGACAATTAGTGATGTACGTGCTAGGGAAGATAACAATATATAATAATGAAGAGGCATGTTTGAAATATATTGGTAAAGAAAAGAATTGAAGTCATATATATGCAGAATATTTGTACATAGAAGAACATTAATTAAAAACTTCTATGTCGAATGCCAGCCGGGGAGTTTTTAGGTTTTCATATTGCATAAGTTTTAACTTATAGAAAATTATTTTGTAAGATTGAAAAATTTGTAGAAATAAATAATTTTTGTGATAGTAAGGTCATAACAACACTTGATATACAGAGGCAGCATGTTAATAAAATAATACAGGTAAACGTATATTATTAGAAATGGCTTCCATCATTAACCAAATGGATAATCGCTTAGTATGGTGTGTGAGTCTAATTGGCAGATTTCATGTCTGATGCATGGAGAAGAGAATTTCATAAATGAGATTTATGATACATTTGCTACTTAAGAATGAATTCTCAAGATTTTTAATGATTTTACTTACTCTGTCAGAAAGTTCCCCGGATGGATGTAAATGTTGTCTAGAAAATGTAGTAAGGATTTACTTAAAATAGACTCTATCTAAAGTAAGTTAAAAGCGAATTGGTACATGATAGATAAAGATATTAATATGGAATGGCACTTTGGTGGTTTGCTAAATTATTGGACAATCAATTTACTTGGTAATATTTCATCCGTTAATGAGACTTTGTTGTTTTGGAAGAATGTAATATATAATAATAGCCTATATAAAGTTATTCTGAATAAGTAGGAGATATCTGAGACGTGTTAAATGAACTAGTTATAGAAACATGATACATCCATGTAGGAACTATACATATAGAAAATAAGTTCAGAGAAAATTAAAAGTTTGAAGTTCTTGTAAGACTTGACCTATTCTTCAAAAATATAAAATAGCTTGAACAGAGGTTACTTTACAAAAAGAAACATGATACAAGGGAATGAGAGTGACCAGCTAACTGCTACCCATCGTCCGTGAGATGGGAAATTAATCCGATCATTTAGTAAGAATGGAGGTACTTTTAGTGCGAGTTCTCGTACTCAACAAGCGTACAATGCTCACAAGAATTCAAAGAACTATTGATATAATCCTGACATATACACAGAAAGACGTGTAAGATGAAGATCGAATGTGACCGAAGAAGATAACGAAAAATATGGATGATTCACTTAAATGAGCCGTCAATGGGAATAATATACGACTGACATACATATCGGTCTCAAAATTATGTTAGATGAGTTGCACAATGCTATAGTTGAAAAAGATAGTCCAAAGGAAGATGAAAAGAAGAAGAAATTACGAAATTAGGAATCAGAGGAAGTTAGAAAATGAACTGTGGAATTTCTAATTTTTAGGAAATGATTAAAAATAATGAAGACTATGTCATTCATATATTGCTATTCATTTACAGGTAGACGTCGCAAAGCAACAGTTACTAAGTATAAAATGGATAGATGTTAATAAGCTATCAATAAATTAAGATACAGATAGATAATGATGATGTGAACTTTGAAAAGAATTTTGAAAAAATATATGTACATTGGCAAACAGAAATTGAAGAAAATGAAGAGCAATGATTCATTGACTAACAATTAGGAGTAATAGTAATAGAAAGAATAGTGAATATGAAAGTGAGAGTAAATCAAAGTTGATTATATGTCATTTTAATACAGTAAGTTAAACAAGCAGAATGATAGAGATTAGAAAATGGAAGAGAATTAAATTTTTGAAGAAGTTAATTTTAAATATTTAGAAAAGCATATTGTTAATTCTTGCATTATGGGTATTATTTAGTTGTAAGATTATTCATTGTACTTAAATTAGAGGCAATGATCTGATCAAAAAGGTTCAATTTTAGCAGAAAGGAAGACAACAGTAGAAAAAAAAACAGATGCACCATGTCGTTCATCAAATGCAATGAAAAATGATATTAATCACTCAGCCTCAGGAACAAAATATGGAAAGTACATACTATGGATGAGGCTTTTCAGCATTTTTACAAGGAGATAGCATAACCAATAAAAGTATACTATAGATCCACGCAACCAGAAATTTAAATGATGGTAACTTTGAGATCTGAATAATCCTATCTTATTACTGGATTTATTCAGGGGAAGCTGCTATGTATGTGTATTTATCATTGATACAAGTATTCATATTTAGATTAAATACATAAATGACGTTTCTTTTCCCAAAGATTCTCCACATTATTTTTATTATTAGGTCAATGATTTCAATAATTTCAAGTAATGATTGTAATTGCCTGTAATGATATTTTATGGTGAGCGTAAATAATTTTTGGAAAACACTAATATAAATGATATTTTGAAGCATATGTTTTTAAATTAGTCGGAGTACTTATATAGTTCGGATCATGTAAATTTTAGTCCTACCAAGTTTTTTTGTCAGATATTTATAGTTATTTTATATTTTAATTAATTTATTCAAAATAAATTACTCGAATGTATGAAATAAAAACAAATGATTAAATAGTATGAGTACTTGGATAGAAAAAAGAATTAAATTATATTATATCCAACA
>JABUQX010051019.1:0-7500 GCA_015478945.1 Trachelipus rathkii
TAACAAGTTTCTCTTTAAAGGCTTCTATTATAATTTATATATATATTATATATATATATATATAATTATATATATATATATATATAGCTCTGAAGTCTTTGTTCTTGTCAGTTTACTTTGTTCTCGTATTCTTAAGTATTGGGATTACTTGTTCTTATATATCTTTTGCATGGCAATACCATCAGTCACTATATATATTATATATTATATTACATATATTATATATTATTATATTATAATATATATATATTATATATTATATTATATATTAATTCAGGCAAATCCTCATGTACAAGTCACTGTTTTTAAGTTGTCATTCATCATGTCATATTACTGTTAGATAATAAATATATATATATATATATTATACTATATATCTTTGATCCATATAATTGGTCACTAACTACTTTACTATTCACGTAAATCCTTGGTATACTCTACGTATTTGGTGATGAGCCGTTGTCCATATTTAGTATAAATTATATTATGTATCCGCTATTATACACTTGTTCACTTTATTACTATTTTATTTCTTCTACTTGAAGGGATTAGCTTAGCATTTATATCGGATATTATGTTATTTCGCCTCTGGTTATCTCGTTGTGTTATCATTTTATCAAGTTCAATCCTCAATCTACGGATATACCCGTTACATATTATATTATCTTTCAATCTATAATCACCTTATATCTAGACTTTCTTTTTGGCTCATATCCTCAATTACGTAATTAATGTTTTATTGTACATATTATTTTGGGTAAGGCCATTCATTATAATTTAGCTTCTTTTAGGTGTCTCCTTTGTCTTTATTTATATATTGGTGGTATTTATTATACATTTTTGACTGATTTGCTCAAAAATTAGGTCGTCTGCCTTCGCATTAATAATATAGCGATATATTAAAGTTCTACACTTTTTATTCGTATTACTATTTATATACTTTCTATATTATCTTATTCATCTCCATTCTACATAGAAACTCTTTCTGGAGGTCTTTGACTATATATAGTATTATATAATTTCCATCTTTGAACCAATTTCTTATAACTCATTGCGACTATAACAGTGACTACGGGTATTATTATTATTTATAATTTTATCAACTTATTCTGTACATGACTTAGGTAAATATTTATTATACTCAGATATTAGCTCTTCATTATTCCAAAAAAGTTTTACCTTAATTTCCATTAACTTCACATTATATGTTTTTGTACGCCTACAACTGTTATTTAGTTCACATAACAGTATGAAGTATTATCGATAAAGCATCGACGTTTATTGTATTTTTAGACTTAATATATATTCTCATCAATATATATTTTTAATAACTTAGTTTCATTTAACCTACGCCCTTTAATATTTTTGACTTATTTAGTACTGTATAAGTTATCATTTACTTTATTTAAACTTCTAAAGCATTCCAACATCATGTTTACAATATATAATGAGCACTTATCTATGTTTTAATTAGCTTAGCTTATAGAGATTTATATCATACATTTAGCTTATGATTTATTTTACAAGTTCCATACTAGTCCTTTCTATACCATATAAATTGATCTTACGTAGTCATTTAATGGTTCATATTACACTTTGTTCAACGCTCCGATACTCACTATTTCTGGGATAATAGACACATAGAGAAGTGCTATTTAGATAACAGTAGTACTTCCTTAATGAGTTATTGTTATTTCTTTTATACCTTTTTATCTCCTCTTATATTTATCTTATTCTTTTTTATATTCTCCTTTGTGGCTATCATCTAATTATTTATATTCAGTTATATACTACTTATCTCAAAAAATGTTCATCTATTCCCGTTTATCGTCATTATACTTATCTTTAATTATTTATCTTATATATACTTTAATTTATGTAATATTTTGTACCTAAACTTTTATTTAGTATATTTTATAGTTTTAACTTTAATTAACTATTAGCTATAGGGTCTACTTTTTCTTATCATCTTTAGACTGTCACTCCACAATTTCTTATTATTATATATTTCTAATTTTATATTATTATTGTTCATTTATATGTATCTAAGTATTATCAATCTAGTCTGTCCTTATCCTTTTTTGCTATTATGATTTCTATAACATATATATATATTATATATATATATATAATTTATTATATATACCTTTTTAAAAACAGTAAATCTTCAATATTGATACAAATTCATATAATTGTTTTCTATATAGATCTATAAATATACTTTTATTCTCCTTTATTAAAGGCCTTCTGGAAATCTTCATGGCATTTTATCCCTAGTTTTTTGGAACTTCACAAGTTCCGTTTATATAATTACTTATATACTTAGGTTATGATTATATAGTCCCTAATCTGATTAAGGTTATATATCAATAGTTAATATTACTATTTGTTTGATTATTAATTAATATTAAAATAACGCTATAGTTTGACCCAAATTTGTATAATAAGTACAACAAATAGTATATATTTATAAATAATATATTATATAATAATATTATATATTTTATTATATATACTAGCTCATTTATGTTATGTATAGTAATAAGGTATTCTTTCATTTAAATATCAATGGACTATGTATAATATATATATTTATATAGTGAAATAAAATATATAAAAATATACTGATAAATGAATAAAAAACAAATGTTAATATCTTGAAAAACACATATTTTTGCTAGAAGAGCTATAACATTATAATAATAGGTAAAATAGTACTTATAGGAATAATATATGATAAATAGTTATTTCAGGACATCTCACTCTACCTAACTATATAAGTAATTTACCAAATTAGAACGATAGGAACTCATTTAGTCGTGTGATAGACTCCGTATAGATCTCCTGAATATTAGAATTAAGGCTAGATACTTCTCGCTCAATATCAAATTAATTTCATCTAATTTTGCTTTTATTTGTGTTTGGTTGCTGTCCACGACCTATTTTACTACCTACATATAATATTTAAATGTAGTTTTTCAATTGCAACAAGTACTCCTAAAATATATAACAAAAGTTTTCCGAAAAAATCAAATTGTTGGCGTTAATCATTACTGGTTGACCTACAATTGAAGACCTATGTGACGTAACTACAAAAAAAGCTCAATTACTATTATTACATAACCGTATATATATATATATATATATACTTATATATATATGTATATATAGGTACTAAAATCAACTTAAGTTAGAACCAACCGTATATATCTAGCGTGAGAGGATTGAGTTACAATTATTGTGATATCTTACTGTCTTTTACAATAAAGTGTTCGTAAGTTATAAAATAAGAACAAGGTTTTATTATATAAGCATATATTTAAACTACTCAAATATATAAATCTCAAACAATAATTAATGGTAAATATATTATGTACATTATTACTAATGAACTCCTATATATAGCATAATCATTTTATAACTTTAGAGCCTAGCACTTTAATATTATTATCAAGAATGTATTCAATATACTACATTTTTATATAATTAAAGTTAGAATATAAATGATTATAATCCTACCATAAATAATGTTATAAATATTTTGAATAATAAGTTTACGAATATAAATAATAATAAACTATAAATAGATTTCTAATTTTGCACTATAAATTAAGAAATAATAATAATTAATCTTAAATTATTTATATACTAAAATGTCAATAACAGATAAATACATTTATAAAGAGTTTTAATAATTAAATCAGTATATAGTTAAATAACTAAAATTATGTTTATTAGCAATATGTATAAATTACATTTCATGGGATCATTATGTAATCATAATGTGGTAAGTTATAACTTAGTGACTCAATATATCCTTGATATATAGTTTTCAACTCAACGTGTATCTTTATAATTTAAATTTAAAGTTGATTTTCATCTATCGTTTACTATCTCAAATACTTCAATCTCAAAGGTTGTTGTAAATCTATTAAGTTATTAATAAGATTAAATTGAATATATAGATTCTGGAGGAAAATATATTATACAATTGCCCTTCCTATCTATTGTTCCAGTTGAAGGTGGGTGAAGTACACTCAATAGCACTTACTCATAAATTACTAGTGAAGGTGGGGGAGTAATACTAATACTTCAGGCACCTCTATTATATCACGGATAGTGAATTAGGATTGAGGGGTAGTATCTACACATTATGTTATTATAATATATATATATAATATATTCCAGAGCTACTCTCACGAATCTATATAACAGTGAAAGGGGGTGAGAGTAGTAACCACTCAGTAGCCCCTTCCTCAGAATCTATCAGTAGATGAGTGGGAGCGTAAGACCTCAAGGTATTAAATACTCCATAGCTAAATCAGTGAATAGCAATCTATCTTAGAATCCAATACATGGTCTTAAACCAGTAATTTGACCGTAAGTTAGGCTGGAGATATGGGATCCTTGAATATATTATAGCCAAAAGATTATCGGTTTTTAAGTCATCACTTTAAAGTAATGAAAAGGATTTATTAGAAATACATTTTTGTTAGTTTAATGGTTTCTTTTTTTGGGCTCGGCTGACAGCCAAGATTATACAAAGCTTCGAGACAAAACGTTTAATTATAGATACGGTTTCCCAGAAGGTCTGTTATTCTGCTTAGTGTTCTCTGGGGGCACTGAGAAATTTTATATCTCAATGTCATATCAGTCACACTGCTTCAATAAGTTACGTACTAACTTTTTCTGACGATGTGTTTTTGTCGCCGCGCGCAAAGGTTATTGACGGTAACCGATGAAAAAATATAATTTATCACTAGGTTTATATTATGGGCCAGGTTTTATTGGGTGCCAGATTAACAGTGAATATCCCGTATGAAATTCTATATCCCAGGTTGAGGCAAAGGTTCTAGGATGACCATAAAACAGTTCAGGAATGGTTTCCCGTGGTATCCGCTCCGTTATTAAATTGAACAAAATATATACAGGATTAATAAAGAGTGATAAAAGTTAAAAGAGATAAGATTTTAGATAAGATAAGAATTTAAAGAAAAAGAAATGAGTCACAAAGAAACACATTAAGATGATGGTAACTCGAAGGACATTAAGAGTTTGAGTTTGCATGGTAGAAGGTAGATGGCTTTATCTGAAGTGAGCAGTTTGATTAAGTTATTTTGTAGCGAAATTATTTTATTAGATAAATAAGGATTAATATACGAAATTTTTATATTAATAATAATTTACAAAATTTAGAAATCTATTTTAATCAAGGAGGAGGCAAGAGGACAAGAATTTATTTTGGATCTTTAGTGTATGGTACTTAGTGATAGGTTAGTATATAATAGAGTTTAAGTATAAATTAAAGATGGACGATAGATATGATAGGTTTAAGTATTGGGATTGTTGTATTATGTATTCGAGATAGAATAGATGACTTAAGATATATGAGATCAGTAGGATGAGTCTTGGTGTATGGATAGTTGTAATAATATAGGAGGATAAGATAAGGAATTGATTTAGATTAAGATGGATTACAGAAGATTCAGTATGTTAGTTAGTGATTTAATATGATTAATGGATCTTGATTATTCAAGTCAGTGATAGATGCAAAATTATCGATCAACTAATAGTCACAGAGATATAACACTACAGGAATTTCAGAATTCATTCTGGTAGGAATAATAATATTAGATGTGTGAAGATTGTGAATAATACATATTCTTACATTAATATTTCTTGGTGCCAAATTCAATATATTGATATCAGATGAATTTAATAATAATTACACATAACAATTGAGCTAATCCACAACTTTTTTTACTTCTAGGAAATTTAGAGAACTTTTGACAGTGAAGTATATTTGGATAGTGTATATAATTGAGATAAATAAAAAAAAAAAAAAAAAAGGTATATTACATGACACACGTAGTGTCAATAGAAATATATAATATAATATAAATAGATAATAAGTAGATCATAATAGATATTAAAATTATTATTTATATTATATAATCAATATTAATATTACTCACATTATAAATATTTAATTAAATTATAAATACATTGGGTAGTGAATAATATGATATTAGCTTCTCATTTGGTATTCCTGCGCTTTTAGAAGCATCGGGGGTTTTTGCTAAACTCAGCTCAACTCTACTCTTGTGTTCTTCTGTTCTTGAGGGCACGAGAATATATAAATCACCTGTCAAACTTTCTTTCAGATAATTATTTTTATCACATAAATGTAAAATATTTACATATAATCATGTTTGAGTTTAAATTTGCCATAAAATATTAACTAACTCATGATTTTACTAGAATTCAATGTTAATACTAAATTTACTGGTAGTTATATTTACTTAGTATTGTTCTCTTAAAGGTAATTAATCACCCAAAACCTCGGGTAACTCTTAAGGAATATTACAGTATTAGACCATCATAGTCACATAACCCAAAATAACCTGAATTATAATAAATCACTATCTAAAATTAGATAAATAATTAATCAATATATTCATAATTATTATAAATAAACAATAACTAATGTGATTATTTATAATTATATAAATAATAATTAAGGATGAGATATTAAATTAGAAATAATCAATATACAAGTAAAAATTAATTAAATAGATTATATAAAATACTATCTTCAAATTATATATTAAAAATTATTAAATTTTAATATAAAACATTTTATATCACATCATTTTGATGATTAAAAGATTCATTATTACAAATTATATATTTATTATAATTTATATCATTTTGGGAGAAATATATGAAGGAAGATAACTAGTAATGTGAACTCTATAATATACAAAATTTATAATGTAGTAAGAAGTAATACTTTTAAATACTTATCTTTAAATCCTAACATTTATTATATTAAACAATAATATAATACATAAATACTAATTATCTGATTATATAGAGGTTTCAACTATAATCAAATAATAATAATCCAAATCTTAAATCAATAATAGAATATATACAATTATCAGATAAGCAGAATAATATTAAATATAACATCAATATATAATTAAGTAATGTTTAGATATATTAAGAAAGTTTCTCTCGAAGGTTTCGAAAAAAAAGAAGACTTGGCACATAATATTGAAAGAATTAATTAGTAAGATGGATAATTCTTATTATAAGAAGTTAATTTAATAAGGAAAACATAATTATAATTGGAATAAAATAAAATAAGTTTATTAATATTATTCAATTAACAGATTATATTAAGAGTGGAGATATAAATAATAATAATTGATTCAATATGGTTTTCCAGCCCGAAAACACTTTCAATAAACATCAAAAAATTATAGATTTATGATTTTGAAAGATAACATTTAATATACTATTGGAATATATTATAGAGAAATAATAATTTTATTAGTTCAATTATAATATATTAATAGTAATCATGTTGACTAATTTTTTACTAAAAAAAAATTACTTTGATTATTTTTACGACGCAATTACAATTTAAATATTTTATAGTATACCTTTATAAGGAAACTACGAGTTCTCTATATACTATTGCTCAGGTCATAA
>JABUQX010051019.1:12500-15000 GCA_015478945.1 Trachelipus rathkii
ATATATATATATATATATGTATATATATATTAATATATATATTATATATATATATATATAACTTTACCAGTGTTCACCGACACTACACGGCAAGAGCCCACTAATTCAAGGAGGGGGTTATTGCACACATCGTTATGATGTTCATGCAACTAACGCAAATCGTATCGCAGTATGAGGGCAAGACCCAGCTTTAAAGTGAGAGAGGATTAAATCAGCAGGCAAACAGCAAGAAGAGGCAGAATTCTTACAGAAGCAGAGGTGGCAGGAAAGAAGGAAGCCCCGCAGCGAACAAGGCCTTGGGATGTACCAATATCAGCGATAGACTCATGCGAGACACAGACCGGCCTTGGTGTGCTACGGGGGTCGTAAAGGTGGTGGTATGCGAGTGATAATTTCCCTCGAGCACCTGCCGCTGCGGTATATAGAAAAGAGATAGAGCCACCAACTCGCGCCGCAAAGATAGAGGGTCAAGAGAATGAAAGTGCAGTACAGTTTATAAGCTTTTGGCCTTTGACTCGACCCTATCTCAAAAGCCGGGGTGAGGAATCTGAAGAGCCCCCCCCGATATGAGCAACATGGTACTCCCTACAAGGGCCGAATGCAGGCCCTTGTATAACTGGAGCAACTGAGAAGATGGAAAGAAGTCGTCGTCAGGTGGTGCTAAATCGTAGGACGTCCAGTTTCTTGAGCGGCGCCCTTAACAAGCTAACCCGTTTGTGTTATGACTGATGGTTTCAAATTATTTTTTTGTTTATGTTAAGGCCAAGTGTGACTCATGTTATCTATTGTCAACAGGTAGAACGAGAGAACGTCCACCAGCCTGCGCTTTTGGCAATTATGAAGTCCGCTGGTTGTCGCCCGTGATAACCCACCTGCACCATAGATTTTTCTTTCTTTAACTTTTTTTAGGTGATAATGGACCTATCTAATGCATATTTCAAGTTATGAAGTTCATTTGGACAAAAATCTGGAAGTTGATTCGGAAGAATGTTTAAAAGCATGGGTTTTTTGAAAATTGAAACATTTCTGAAATATGAACACAGAACACAAATAACAGGAAAACACGTTTTAGAGGCAAAAAAGGCTTTACATATTTGGTGTTTTATATATCAAAATGGCTTGATCATTCGGATTTTTATGTCATTTATTTTAGGTGGGGTTTGAAACATGGGGTCAGCCAAGCAAAAATTGATTTGGCTTAAACTGATATACACAGTTTCCGTGAATTTTCTAAACGTACTTTTCGTTTTCCTTGATAATGACAAATGAGCATTTTCCTTGAGACGCTTCCGCGCACGCAGTTCTTAAGTTACTTGGTTTATTTAATATCAGTCTATCATAATATATATATATATATATTATATAGTATATATATATATATTATATATATTATATATTATATATATATATATATATATAATTATATATATATATGATATATATATATATATATTATATATAATATATATATATTAGTATATATATATATATATAATAATATATATATATTATTTATACAGTGGCGGCTCGGTTTTTATGGGCTCCGGGGCTGCCCAGCCCTCCAAATAATATGCTAGGCATTGGTGTATGAATGGAAATTAAAATTTTGTCAAAGAAAAGTGAAAAGAATTTTTTTAAACATTTAAATAGCATTAAAAAAATAGTAATTAACAAAGAAAATAAGAAAAGAATGCTTTTTTGCAACAGCAAATTTTATGTACGATATTTTTTTTCAATATATCCAATAGTATAAAATTGGGGTCCTTATATTGCAGCCTAGAAAAAAGACCAACGTTTAATTAGTTATTAATAAGACAAATATGGAAAAAGAATAAAAATTCCTATAGTGTTTTTAGGAAGTCAGCAGTTTTTTGTCTTTTTTTAAAATTTTTATTTAAATACAACTTACGAGATTTGTCTAATATAAAATTGTATTTCAAATTTGAGGGAGTTCTAGTTCTGTCCTTTAATGTCTTTCTGTACATATAAAGAAATATATTAAAGACAAATAAAAATCATTATTAGGCTAACAGAGGAGTGGATGTATGTTTTTTTTCTTTTTTTTTTTTTTTTTTTTAATTATTTTTTTTTTTTTTTTTTTTTTTTTATTGTGTTGGATGTGATTTTGTATATATGAAATAATTAATTTATTTAGCAGAAAAAAAATAAAGCATTTTATATGTAATGCTGATGATGAATATGCATGTGCATGAAAGGTGCATGTTGCTGTGCATGTGATGTTAATTTTGAAATGTGAGCCCCCAAAATATTGTTAAATTGACGTAGTATTTTTTTAAATTTCTTTATGTTAAATTGAAAGGGAATAAAGTTTTTTTTATAAACTTTTTGTCTGAAACCTTCCTATTGGGCGATTTCGTAGAACAAATCTGATTTTTCAAAGATTCTCTGCGAGGGTTTTTTCTCATATTTTTACACACCAGTTTTTTTTTTTTTTTTTTTGGCCATAATATAGATTTATGTGGCAGTACTTATTGCTTTT
>JABUQX010051019.1:20000-40000 GCA_015478945.1 Trachelipus rathkii
AAAAGCTAAACAAATTCTAACAAAAAACAACCTAAATAAAACTTAAACAAAATTAAAATCTATATTAACAATTAAACTATTAAATCTAAAATAAATCTAAAACAAAACTAAGCAAAGCTAAACTAAACTAAACTAAACAAAACTAAACATAACTAAACATAACTAAGCAAAACTAAATAAAACTAATCGAAACTTAACTACAGAAAACAAAACTAAACATAACTAAACAAAACTAAACAAATCTAATCAAAACTAAGCAAAACTAAAGAAAAATTAACAAAATTAAACAAAATTTAACAAAACATAACAAAACTAAACGATCAATACAGATCAAAGCGATCAATACCGATCAAATACCGATCAAAACCGATCAAAAACCGATCAAATACCAATCAAATACCTATGAAAAAAGCGAACAAATACCGATCAAACAATCAAAACGATTTTTGCAAATTAGGTCAAACCATGAAAATACCGTTAAAAAGCGATCATAAAACGACCAATACCAATCGAAAACCGATAAAAACCGATTAAAAAAGCGATCAAATATCTATCAAATAACGATCAAAAACCGATCAAAAAGCGATGAAAAAGATAAAAAACGCGGTAAAAAGCGGTCAAATACCGATCAAAAAGCGATAAAAAACTGATCAAAAAGCGATCAACAACTGATCAAATACCAATTAAAAACTATCAAGGTCGATCCAATAATCAAAATCAAAGCGTCAATTTTTCGATTCAGTAAACGATAATACATATAAAATCAGTTAAAACGAATCAAAATCTCGAAAAATTAATTGATCCAAAAAGCGATCAAAAAGCGATCAAAATAATTATTTAAAAGAAATAAAACGATCAAAATTCGATCAAAAAACCGATGATAAGAATCAAAGTGATCAAATACGATCAAATACAGATCAAACAGAATCAAACTGTTTAATACGATCAAAAAGCGATCAAAAACTGATCAAACACCAATTAAATATCTATCAAAAGCCGGTGAAATAAAAATAAAAAAACGATCAAATACCAACCAAATCCGGATCAAAAAACGATCAAACATAAAAAAGCAATATGCGTGCACACTCTAAAACAAATGTAGCAGAATGAAGACAAGATCACAAGAATGAAGGCAACGTCACAAATCATAAAAAATACGAAAGGAAACCGAAATTCCAATTTAAGATTAAAACCTATAAAACCCGATCTAAACCGATCAAATACCGATCAAAACGATCAAAAACCGATGAAAAAGCAATCAAATGCCAATCAAAAACCGATCAAATACCGATCAAAAAGATAAAAAACGATCAAAAAATGGATCAAAAAGCGATCAAATACCGTTCAAAAAGCAATATAATCATAAATCGATCAAATTCCGATCAAAAACCGATCAAATCCCGTTCAAAAAGCCATTAAAATTCGGATCAAAGTTCGGATCAAAAAACGATCAAACACTAATCAAATTCAGATAAAAAATCAATCAAAAAAAGACCAATTACCGTTTAAAAAGCGATCAAAAACCGCTCAAAACCAATCAAGTACCAATCAAAAACGGTTAAAAACCAATCAAAACGATCAAAAAATTAGGGAATAAAAAAAACGATTAAAACGGATCAAAATACGATTAAATTAACCGATCAAATGCCCGATCAAAACGATCAAATAAATCAGAAACCGAACCAAAGAGTGATAAACCCGATTAAAAAGCGATTAAAAACCGATCAAATACTAATCAAAAACCGATACAAAACCGATCAAAAACCAATCCAATAGCGATCAAATACCGAGCAAAAAGCTATCAAATATCGAGCAAATTCCGATCAGGTAAACGTCCAAATATCAATGAATATCAGATTAAAAACCCATCCAAAACCGATCAAACATGGATCAAAAACCGATCAAACGTGGATCAAAAACCGGTCAAAAAACTATCAAATACGATCAAAAATGCGATCAAAACAAAATCAAATACAGTGATCAAAAAAAGATCAAAACAAACTGATCCATAGTCCAATACAGATCAAGCCATCAAACAACGACCATATAGGATTCAAAAACGGTCAAAAAAGATTCAAATAACAACTAAAAAAACGATTTATAAAAAAAAAAACGATCAAATACATAAAAACGATTTTAAAAACCGATCAACGATAAGGGGCGGATCAGAAGATACCGATCAATTTCGATCAAGAGATGATCAAATACCGAATCAAACCCGACAAATTCCGATCAACTTTGATTAAAAATCGTAATATTGCGATCCAAAATCCGAACTAATAAGACTGATCAAATTCCCGATCAAAATGGCAAATAACGAAGCAAATACAGCAAACCGATCAAATACCCATTAATGAAGATAAAATAACGATCAAAAAGCTAAAGGGTGAAGAAGCGAATTCAAGAAAAAACCCGAAATCAAATTAAAAATAAAAGGCCGGAATGAATACCCGATTAAAAGGGATACAACGACAATACTTTAAATCAAAAAACGATAAAAAACGCGATGAAAAAAAGGCCGAAGGTAACGCCCATTACGTCGTGGCTTACAGCGATGAAACTTGATTAAAACGGTCAAAAAAGCGGTCAAAATACAGATCAAAAAAAGCGATAAAAAAAAACTGATCAAAAAGTGATCAACAACCGATCGAAAATATATCAAATTTCGATTACTAAATGATAAAAATAAATTAAAAAATCAAGTCTTCAAAAACGATGCAAATCTCCGAAAAATATACTGATCAACAAAACAAAGCCCGATCAAAAAAGAGATCAAAAAAAATACTTTAAAAAGCGATTAAAAGCCCAGATAAATTTTTTATCGATCAAAAAACCGATCAAATACCGATCAAAAAATTAAATCGAATCAAAAAGGATCAATAAACTGATTAAATACGATCAAAAATCGAATCAAAAAAAAAAGAACTTAATCAATTAACAATTAAAAAAATTCAATACATTAAAACTTATCAGAAGTCGTCAAATAAAAATCAAAAAAAGCGATCAAAATACCTATCAATTATTCCGTTTTTCAGAGAAAACGATCAAAATATCACAAAATTCAGATAAACGATCAAATAAAAAAAAAAACGGAATCAAAAGTGATCAATATCTATTCAAAAGCGAATAAAACCCGATGCGAATTTCGATCAAAAAAAAACGATGCAAAATTCCGATCAAAAAACAAAAATGAAACGAAATCAATACAATTAAAAACTGTCAAAAAACGATCAATAAACCATTCAAATACCAATCAAAACTGATCAAAACGATGAAAGAATCAAATACAATCAAAACCGATCCAAAAGCAGATCAAAAGAAAAAGCGATCGAGAAAACCCGACCAAAAAGCAAATCAATTATTACCTTTTTTCCAAAATATCCAAAAATCACTCAAAAAACCATTCAACTACCAATCAAAAACAGTTAAACATCACAATGAAAGAACGAATTAAAAAAAACCAACACCGATAAAAAAAAAAAAAGATCAAAAAAAACGATTTAAAGCGTGATCAATAAATGATTCAAATAAATACCGATCAAAAAATCAAAGAGATGGGAATTTGATTCGCTTTTTTTTGATTTTTATTTGGTCGGTCTTTTAATTAGTTTTTTTTAAATTGGTATTTGATCAGTTCTTGAAATCATTAAAAAACGGTTTTTTTTAATTCGTTTTTTTGATTCGATATTTGACACTTCTGTTTTTTCGGGGAATTTGAACCGTTTTTTTTTTTTTTTTTTTTTCATTACGCTTTTTTTTGATCGGTTTCTTGATCGCTTTTTTGAACCGATATTTGATTTCGCTTTTTTTTGATCGGGAATATGTCTCTATTTCAGTGATAATTGATCGGTTTTTGATCGGTTTTGATCGGATTTTGATCGTTTTTTTGATCGTTTCTCTGATCGTTTTAGGTTTTGGCACCTCCAATATCTCTTTTATTTTCTTTGTTTAGTTTTTGATTACATTTTGTTTAGGATTTGTTTTGTTTTGTTTTAGTTTTGTTTTGTGTTGGTTTAAGTTTCTTTAGTATTTTTTGTTTAGTTTTTGCTTAGTTATGTTTAAGTTATGTTTTAGTTTGTATTCTTGTTGTGTTTTAGTAAAGTATTGCTTAGTTTTGTTGTAGATATTGTTTATTTTTTTGTTGTTCCTTTAGGTTTGGTTTTAGTTTTTTTAATTTAAGGTTTTTTTTTAAATTTTTGTTGTCTTAGAATTTGGTTTAGCTTTGTTAGTTTTGTTTTAGTTTTATAATTTTTTGTTTTGTTTTTGTTTATGTTTGTTCAAGGATGTAGTTTTGTTTAGTTTTTGTTTAGTTTGTTTAGTTTTGTTTTTGTTTTGTTTAGTTTTAGTTTTGTTTTTGGGTTTAGTTTTGTTATAGTTTTTAGTTTAGTTTTGTTTAGTTTTTCTTGTTTTGTTTAAGTTTATTTTAGTTTTGTTTATTTTTTTTTGTTTTATTTTTAGTTTAGTGTTTTCGATTTTTTTTTGTTTTATTTAGGGCTATTTTTAGTTTTGTTTAGTTTTGGTTAGTTTTGTATGGATTTGCTATTCTATTTGTTTCGATCGGTTTGTGATCGCTTTTTGATCAGGTTTTGATGTTTTTTTGAGCGGAATTTCATCGCATTTTGATCGGATTATGATCGGTTTTGTTTAGTTTTGTTTAGATTTTTTAGTTTTCTTATTATAGTTTTCCTTTTAAGAATTCTTTGTAGTTTTTATTAGGTTCAGACAAAATGGTTCTTAAAATTGTTTAGGTTTTGTTGAGTTATGTTTAGTTTTTATTTTTGTTTAGATTTGTAGTTTTGCTTTAGTTTTGTTTATAGTATATGTTTAGGATTTTTGTTTTTTAGTTATGTTTAGTTTTGTTTTTTATTTTTTATTTAGTTTTATTTTTAATTTTGTTTGTTATTTATTTGGAATTGCATTTATTTTAGTTTTGTTTAGATTTATTTGTAATGTTAAGTTTTGTTTAGTATTTTTTAATCTTTCCTTTAGCAATATGGAAATTTCATCGCATTTTGATCGGATTATGATCGGTTTTGTTTAGTTTTGTTTAGATTTTTTAGTTTTCTTTAGTTTTCTTTAGATTTGTTTAGTTTTGTTTAGTTTTGATTATTTTTGTTTAGATTTGTTTAGTTTTGTTGAGTTATGTTTAGTTTTGTTTAGATTTGTTTAGTTTTGCTTAGTTTTGTTTAGTATTGTTTAGATTTGTTTAGTTATGTTTAGTTTTGTTTTATTTTATTTAGTTTTATTTAATTTTGTTTTGTTTTGTTAAGATTTGGATCATTTATTTTAGTTTTGTTTAGATATGTTTAGTTATGTTTAGTTTTGTTTAGTATTTTTAATTTTGTTTAATTTTGTTTAGTTTTGTTTAGATTTGTTTAGTTTTTTTACGTTTGTTTAGTTTTTTTGAGATTTGTTTAGTTATGTTTAGTTTTGTTTATTTTAGTTTAGTTTTGTTTATTTATGTTTAGTTTTGATCGGTATTTTATGGATTTTGATAGATATTTTATAGCTTTTTGATCGGTTTTTGATCGCTTTTTGATCGGTACTTGATCACTTTTGAACGATTTTTGATCTATTATTGATTGGTATTTGATCGGTTTTTGATCGGTTTTTCATCGGTATTTGATCGGTTTTTGATCGGAATTTGAATGGTTTTTGAACACATTTTGATCGGTACTTGATCGCTTCATCAGATTTTGATCGGTATTTTATCAGTTTTTGATAGCTTTTTGATCAGTATTTGATCGATATTTGATCGCTTTTTGATACGTATTTGATCGGTGTTTGATCGGTTTGCTCGGTATTTGCTCGGTATTTGCTCGGTATTTGCTCGGTATTTGCTCGGTATTTGCTCGGTATTTGGCCAATTTTTGATCGGAATTTGATCAGTTTTTGTTCGGATTTTGATCGGTAATTGAACGATTTTTGATTGAATTTTTATATTAATTTGATCGGTTTTTGAACGGTATTTGATCATTTTTTGATCGGAATTTGATCGGTATCTGATCGCCTTTTGATCGGTCTTAGATCGGTTTTTATTGGTATTTGATCGTTTTTTAGTCGGTTTTAGATCGCTATTTGGTCGGTGTTTGATGGTTTTTTTATCTGCATTTGATATCATATTGATCAGTTTTTGATCGGTTTTTGATCAGTATTTGATTTGTTTTTGATCTCATTTTGATCGGTATTTGATAGGTTTTTGATGGGTTTTTGATCTGATTTTTCATTGATATTTGAACGTTTACCTGATCGGAATTTGATCGGTATTTATATTAGATATATTTATGATGTAAATAGAGTACTTTTAGTGAATTTCACGCTTTATTTATTTTATTTATTTTTTTCTATCTGATTATTTATCTTTTTTATTCGCTCTTAGTATCATATTGAATTTCTTGTCGTACCATTTCTGTTACAGCTTCCCAGCTTTAATAATTGTGTACGTGCTATATTTTATGGATATATGGGTCATAATTAGCCTACTGTGATTTATTTATATACTTTCGTTGGGTAAGGTACTTGTTTTCTAACTTCTCGTACTTTAATATTCTTTTGTATCTATGTTTTTATTTCTTTGGTTCTCTTTATTCTTTTATTACTTATGTGTTTTCTTTATTTGATTTCCTCGAGTTAATATTATATTTTCTCATGTATAGTTAGGAGGGTTTGGTGTCT
Organism: Trachelipus rathkii; assembly: GCA_015478945.1. NCBI lineage: Eukaryota > Metazoa > Arthropoda > Malacostraca > Isopoda > Trachelipodidae > Trachelipus > Trachelipus rathkii. The sequence continues at coordinate 26,676 of JABUQX010051019.1, forward strand.
GTATATATATATTTATTTAACTTATTTTACTACCATTGTGCTGTTAGTATTGCTCTTTCGACGAGCCATTTTAGTTTTTAGTATTTAGCTTTGTTATTTTGTTTATTTATACATATTTTTATCTATAGTTTTGGAGGTATGGTCATTTCCTACTGATATCGATTTTTCTTTTCTATGTACTATCTATTTTTTATTCGACGAATTTTGATGCCCAGGGTACTTGTATTTGAAAACACACTCCACGAGCGTCGACCATTAACTAAGTTTGGATACTTAGATAGACTCGTCTGAAGAGTTACCTTTAAAGTGATAAACTTGTCAATGTATCAATTATAATCTAATATATTACTCATTTGAAATCTGCTCCATCTAATTAGTAAATAATCGTAATTAATAATAATATTGATAATAATATAATTAATAATAACTGTAATATAATCAATAATAATTTATTGTTAAACTCCCTTTTGAGTGCGAATTGCTCTCATGTTCTTATGTTGTTCTCTTCATACTCTTTTGTTTTAATTTGTATGAACCAACTTCAGTCATTTTTTCAGTTTTTCCATTTAACTTTATTTATCGAGAATTAATTTTAAAACTAGAAAATTTTCAATAAATCAAAAATAGTGATAATCAAGAATCAGATCTCTTCACTATTTTCGCTTGAGATTAATTATATTTTTGTTATCAAGTGTAGTCTAAAAGAAATTTACATCATCTTTGTGAGTATAAATATTAGTGAGATGTCAATACGATTCTCAACAATTTGAAATATCAATATATTAATTTCATGCAAATTTCGATAATCGATTACTAGTGCTGTACTGCTCTTTTCATATCGTTTAACCTTAAACTCTCAAATTTTACTCTCATACTAAAGTTCTCCTCTCATTTCTTTATTCTTAGTAGTAGTCTCTATAGATGATTATAGCTTTATTCGTACTATACCTATATATGAATATAGTCCTACTTTTTCCTATTAATCTATAGTGATAACCTGCATTTATTGTAATCTTTTTACCCATAATATATAGTTATGTGGATTCCTAGGTTTTTTTGTATATGTTCTATCGTTCGTCTATTGTGGTTATTTTAATAGTATTATATATTTATTATATTTATTATTTATATTTATTTTTATTATTTTTTTTTATATTTTATATATATTTAATATTGTATATATTTTATATTTATGTTATATATATATTATATATATTTATTAATTATTTTTATATTATTTAATTATGTCAAAAGATGTTTGCTATTGATACCTAGCTAATCATATATATTATTGTGTTTTTCATATAGTTTAGTTTTATTTATATTTTTAGTTATTATATTTAATTTTATTATATTATTTAATATTTATATATATATATAAGAATATGTTATTATTTCTAACTTCAAGAGTGCCTATTAAAAATATATTAATCTAATATTATATGTATTAGTAGAGACAGCGATAGATTATGCATTTGGCTTCAATCGTGAAAAAGCTCTCACTAGCCTTTCGTATCCGCTAGCAAACTTTGACTCCCCAGAAGAGGTAAATGAGTCCTCACCTGCACTGTAAATTAATATATTTTTAAAATTATATTTCGGAATTTTTCTCAAAGATTAATCGTTGTTCTTCATATCCTAGGATAAATTTTGTGTCTACTCATTCTTGATGCAATAATAGTTTATTAGAGTAATCTAAGATTTAATCTTAAGATTCATAGGATTTAATAATGTTATACACTTTCATATATTATCTTATTTATAATATATATATTATATTATATATATATACTATTATAATATATTATATATTATAATATTTATTGTTATATATATATATATCTTAAATTTATTTTATAGTATTATTTTATATTTTATTTTATATTATCTTTATTATATAATTATTTTATTATAATATTATATGTAGTTAATATTTATGATAGGCTGGGTGAATCCGTAAGCGAAGGCTAATAATTTTTTACATATATTTTTCTGTATATATACATAATTTTATAATTATAATTATTTAATATATATTTTATATTTATTATTAATTACTATATATAATATTCTACTATAGTCTACGTTACGTATTAACTAGTCGTACGATACTATTGGGTAACGTATTTCTAGACTATTGCTTATGTAATCAAATATAGCTGTTCATCGCTCGCTTATTGGAGCCGCTTTTGCTCTACTTCCGTTCGTATGTGCTCAGTATAGTATTAATGTGCGTATATTATTAATTATTATATGTTCTATAATTTCTTAGAGCAATTATAGTTTTGTATATTTATTAAGCTTAATTTGCGTTTGAAAAAATCTTTCAAATTTTGTATCTAAGAAATAATCTCTGATAGATTGTCAAACCTGGTTTAAAACCTCACATTTCTTGTGTGTTGAGTTTTCTTTATGTATAAGTAAATTTTTGAGCTCAAAATATCCCATTATAGGTATTTATTTAAGATGGACTGCCCTCGAGGCACTACCCTTATAAGCTGAACTATAATCGTAATATAAAATACGTATTGCTTATTTAAATATTTAAGTAACCAAAGATATTAACATAATATCATATACACAAAACTCAAACACAAAAATATAACTAAATATAGAACTTTGGTTTTTCTCACCTTGATTGTTTTATGAGCAGAACATGTTTCTTTAAGTACTGCCTTTTATCTACCAGCGGCTGCATATCTTAATGTATTTATCCGTCCTGTTATTTGTTTATCGCAATTTCATATTGTCTACTTCTTCTATTCAAATTTAACTTTCTTCGGTGTCCTAAGGTACACTTTCTCTAGCCTTTTTATATAGGTGATGGAGTACACTATGTCGTGTACCTCGTTTCCTTATTCTACAGATGCAAGTATTGAAGTGAAATTAAAAAAACTGTGAAAGCAATTTATTGTAACCAAAATAATACATGTTTTTATTAATTTATTGTGAAAAATAAACAGATATCTTTTAAGATCATGTGTATTTGATTTTAGTATAATATTTTAATGCATTATTTAAATTATCTTATGGTAATTAGTAATTACATGATTCCTTTGATATAAGTGTTCCTCATTTATGTACTGTTTTTCACTTACAATCAAATAGGAAGTGTAGAATTTCAGAATATATATGTAGGGACAGTGTCGTCTGATGGATTTGAAATGTAATTCTCAATCGATAATAAAATATCTTAATTTTCATGTATTTGGAAAACATTCTAATTTTTGTTTAATTGTATTAACTAATTTGATGGAAGATGTTTATACTAATTTGATTCTTAAATGTGTCGGTTCTTAGTAGCGGTTTTGAATATAAAAGTTTTACAAGCAGTATAACTTTATCATTTCTTTCACGATTATCATTTTGTTTCTTATTTTAATGTTTTTTCTTTTACTTTTGTCATTATTATAAATTATTTAACCACTATGCAAATATTCTGTTAGATATTAAATGTTAAAAATAATTAAAAAGGTTCTGGTTAAAGGATAGTTTATAATATTTGTTCAAATCAATATATTAAATGATAAAAAAATGTTATTTATTTTTAAATAATGATTAATTCTTGATCCCCTGCAAAGAAAAGAAAATCTAATGAAATAATACAATACCTTAATACTAATTGATTACATAACAATTGATACTGTAATAATAATAATAATATATTAAATTATAATAATATATAATTACATAATAATAGTATTATTTTTTCGTATCTAAATTACGAATAATATCTAATAATTAATTAATGAATATATTCATTTATTTAATTATAATACGTAAAATAATAATATTAATATAAATAGTAACACATAGTGATACTAATAATAATATATAGATAATATAATAATAATAAATTAAGGAATGGAAGAGTAAATAATATTATAATAATAATATAATATAATAACTAATAATATTAATAATAATAATAATAATACTATAACCTAGTAATATATTAAAATTAATAATATAGTAATGAATAATATAATAATAATAATAAATGGTTTATAAATACTTACATGTCTAAACAGACATGCAAGTATTTATAAACTATTTTTCTTTAAAATAGATTAAAGTGATCTCACACAAGATTGATTTTTTACATATATGATATTATTTATATATATTTATCTTATTATTATATTTTTAGTGTTATTGATATTCTTACTATTGTTATATTATTATTGTTAATTCCTTTGAGACATACTATGTTAAGATTTTTTTTAAATTTTTGCTTTCGAAGTTTTAATATACTAATTATATCTTCTTCCACAAAATTCCTTTGTGCCTTGGATATATTACATATGTTTAAGATATTAAAATTTTTAAATTTTTGCTTTCGAAGTTTTTATATGTAATCTTTTTGTTTTTGCATATTCTAAAATTTCTATATTGAAAATATTGACCAATATATATAATATAGGTTTCATTACTGGCCGTTTTCTTCATAATTCTGTACCTTTTTATTGTACTGTCCGTGTCACTTTCTCATCCTAACAAGCTTTCTGTCCTCGTAACACATTATTGTGAACAAATCAGATCATAATAACTTGATGATGGGTTATCTTTCAGGGCATGTTGATCTTGGGTGCTCTTTGGATGTATATTATAACCAACTAATAGTTTCTATAAATACTTGTTGAACATTAACCACAATCTTTATACTATATTCCTGTTTTTAAAAGTGAACTGAAATCTGATCCTACTCTTCCTATATTTGAATTTTCTTCCTTCACTTACAATCTTCAACTTTCTCATTATCACTTATACTTGTTACAAAAACATTCTCCACAACTACTTTCAAAAACAGATAATCTCCTTAATGATTCTTGGATCTTCTCCAATAGATATAAACACCACAAATTTACTCGTGGATTACATAATGCAGGAGAGCACCTACCTAAATCTCTTTTGGCTTCCGCAATGGACCAAAACGTAAAGAGTTACAGAGAAAAATAGAATTGTTATCTGACGAAAGTTCTAGCACAAATGCTTTATTTATCAAGATTAAAGTCGAGCTTAAAACTAACACTTTCCATCTTCGATCTTTTTCTCATGCTGTTTCCAATCTTCAAAATTTCTCAAACTGTTTATAATTTTCATTCTCATTTGTAATTCCTTTATCTATTATGTACTCTTCTTTGAACTTTGTAGACTCGAATATACACAACATATTAGAAATAAACTGCGCAATACTTGAAGCATTAAAAGATGCCAACCAGAAAACTACTCATAATATGTTATATTATTTTCCCTTTCTTCAACAAATTATCCTTGACAGTTTAAAAAATACTCATTTTGATACTGTCATGAGTCTCAGTTCACCCTCATGCGCAAATTTTGCAGATAAGCACAGGCGCAGGCTTTAAAGTGAGGGAGATTAAATTCAGCCGGAGTCACAGAAGATGGAAGAGAATTCCACAGAACAGAGGTGATAAGAAAGAAGGAAGCTCCGGAGTTACCAATATCAACACAAACCTCGTGGGCAGGCACAGCACCCCTCGTGCTACGAGGGCGTCGTAAAGGTAGTGGTACGTGAGCAATAAGTTTCCTCGAGCACCTGAAGCTGCAGTACCTATTGAAAAGAGATATGGCACCGAAATCGAGCCGCAAAGATAGAGGGTCAAGTGAAGACAGACCTGTTTATAAGCCTTTTGGCCTTTGACTCGACCCTATCCAATAGCCGGGTGAAATCAGAGCCCTTCCCCTCAGATATTAAAGGAGTACTCTATACAAGGGCGGATAAGACCCTTGTATAGCTGGAGTAACTGAGAAGATAAAACAAAAGTCTCGCAGTCTAAACAGAACTCCCAGTTTCTTTGAGGCCACCCTAGCAACCGTTGTGATGTGAGGTTTCCAAGACACTTGTTTAGTTTATGTTAAGGCAAAGAATGTTTATATTGTCAACAGGAGAGACGAGAGAGCCGTCAAAAGAGATAGGTAAGTTAGAAGATATCTTAGAGAGGGAAATTTGTAGAAGTTGAGTTGTTAAAGATTTGAATTTCACAAAGTTAACACAACCCCACCCGGAAATTCTATCCAGATCAGCGAAAATAGAATCGATAAGATTAAGACGAGAGGAAATTCTAGTAGTAAAAGAGGGAGAAGAATTGAAATGAGTTGAAGAATGAAGGGTCAGTATATGAGTGGATAGAGTTAGATGTGCAGGTGAGAACATTAATGGAAAGCAGGAATAAGGTAGGAGATAAGAAAGAACCCTGAAGACCACTACTATTGACAGATAAAGAAGTTGCCCTATCATCAACGACAGTTGACTTGAAAGAAGGTTAGACATAAGTAAGCCAAGAAAAGGAAGAAACCAAAAGTAGGCAAGCTTGTAGAGCAGTGACCCGTGCCATACCCGGCCAAATGTTTTGGATATGTCAAACGCCACCACGCAAGTCTCCCCGTAGTTCCTAAGAGATAAAAACCATAAATTGGTTCGATAGGAAAGTATATCGCCAGTAGACCTTGACCTCGAAAGCCGTCCTTTAATCGGAAAGAAGGGAATGAGATTTCAGATAAACTAAGAAGTGAAAGTTGAGAAAGGTTTCAAAGATCTTAGATATAATGCAAGTGATATCTATAGGGCGATAGTTAGAGGATCACAGCAATTTACTTTCTTCGGAATAGGTTGGACTTGTGCGTGCTTCCAACACCGAGGGAATGTTCTAGTATTGAGACATGGAAAATATAGTTGAACGAGGAGCGGGGTCAGCATGAAAAAACACTCCTTCAAAACTCGGGGAGGAATGCCATCCGGGATACCCGCCCTCCTTACGCTCATAGATTTCAGGTGACCATGCACCTGATCAAATGTAATCACAAGCAAAGGAATAGGGCACCTGAGAGGAGAGGGATGAGGAAGAGGAATGCCAGAGTCGTCCAGGGTTGAGTGATAGGAAAATAGGAATTCAAAAAGATTGGCCTTTTCAGTTGGAGAATTAGCAACAGAACCATCATATCGAATAAGAGGAGGAAAGGAAGATTTACAGAAATTGTTAGAGATGTTTTTTGGCAAGAGGCCAGAAAGATTGGTTAGTAGGAGTACCAAGGAGGTTAACGCACTTTCGTTTGGTGAAAGCCCGCTTTGCTGATCGTCGAAAGTATCCCTGCAACGATTTCTAGCTGAATGAAAATTAGCGAGAGCGATAGGAGAAAGAGAATTTTTCCACTCCCGATACGCACTGTCTCTAGCCTGAATGCCAGAAAACAAGCACGATTGAACCATTGATTATGATGAGAGAAAGATTTATTCGAAGAAGAAATGAACCTACTTATCCCATCAACGATTACAGCTCCCACCTTATCAACAGAAGCTGCAGCGTCATCAGAGTCAAAGCAGTCATTCCAATTATAGTTAGGGTATAAGCGACGCAAGGCCCCCCCCCCCAATCAGACAGAGCAAAGTGCCTGAAAAAACGCAAAGGGCAGGATAGAGCTGTTGGAGAAAAAATATTAAAATTAAGAGATATAAGGTTGAGGTCAGATTAGGCACCGAACGGGGCGAGAATTTTGCCGGGGCCGGGGCCGGGGCCGGGGCCGGGGCCGGGGCCGGGGCCGGGGCCGGGGTTAGCTAAAATTAGAAATGTAAGTCAAAAACACCGAAAGTCTTAAAACTTAGGATGAAAATTAAATATAATTTCAATTAATTAATAATTTAAATTATAAAAAAGGAATACATTTAATTAATTCAATTAAATAAATATTTTCGAAAGAAATTTTTAGAAAATAATTGATTTTCTAGAAGAATAAGTTGTATTAAATATAATATAATATATTATATATATATATATATATATATATATATATATATTAATATATATAATATATATTATAATATATATATATTATTAATATATTATATATATATATTATTTATATACATATATATATATATATATATATATATATTATATATATATATATATATATATTATATATATATATAATTATATATATATAATTATTATATATATATATATATATATATAGTATATATATAATATATAAATATATATATATATATATATATTTTTAAGAACTACTTTGTCGTAGTGATATATTTACTTTAGAGAGGAAGCCCTTGGATTCTTTTTTAGTATTATGCTTTACTGTCACTTCATTTTATTACTAAATGTACACAAATTAAAAACATTGTTAAAGACACTTTTTTTTTTTAATGAAATAAATTTTAAAAAAGAAAGCTAATTTTCGTCCCGACACGCGAGACCTCTTCAGGCTAAGGGACTGGATTTCTTTCTTGATCTTCATCAGTTCAAGTGTGTTTCAGTTGGTCTGCTATTTTCTTCATGGTGTTGTTGAAATATTTTGATGTTTTCAGATATTCATTTTGTATAAAATCTATCTTAACTTCACCGGGATGCTTATTGTAGTTGTTACTATTATAAATGCAAAAGGATTCCATAATTTTGCGATGGTTCGTGTGATTGATATTTCTGATCATCTTTATATTGTTGATATTAATAGAGTGGCCTGTGTTACGCCTATGACTTGTTAAAGCTGAATTTATGCTGTCCTTGTGCAGGTCATCTGTATGTTAATTTTTTCTTCTTTGCAAATCTATGGTTTCACCTATATATGTTTTATTGCAAGTATTGCAGGGGATGTGATATATACAGCTTTGGGGGAGATTTTCTTTTCGTTTTGGGGGTTTGAGAATGTTTTTTAAGGTGATGTTATTTGATGGAATGAGGGTAATATTTTTGGGTAATATTTGTTTTAACGAATATAATGGTAATTGAGGAATTGGTAAAAAGGAGGTGTTGCTATTTTTCGGGGGAAAGGTGCTATAGTACCTCTTTTTTGCTTTGTTAAATGCTTTTGTGATGAAAAACTCCGGATAGTAAAGTGATTTGAAAGTATTGTGGATGTATTTAGTTTCTTGTGCTAGAAGAGGGGGAGAACATATACGAAAGGCACGGAGAAATAGAGATGACAGAACAGCTAATTTTGTGTTTAGGGAATGATTAGATAGCCAATGTATATAGTTTGGTGCGAATGTTGGTTTTCTATATATAATAAATTGCAAGTAATTGTTATTCCATGTGATTAAGGTATCGAGGAAGGGGATAGAGTTGTTGGAAGGCATTTCTATCGTATACTGAACTGAAGGATAAATAGAGTTAATATAGTTTAGGACATCATTAGGGTTGGTGTTGTAAGGGAGGGAGACAAAAATGTCATCTACATATCTAATCCATAAACTATTGTTTAATAAAGGGTGGGGTAAAATATGATAAAATTCTGTTAGTTCCATATATATGTTACTGAGTATGGGAGACAGTGGAGATCCCATACTCAGGCCGAAAGTTTGTTTGTAATATTTGCCATTAAAATGAAAGAAGTTATGTTGTAATGAGAGATTAATGAGCTGTTTTAATATATGAAACGGGAAAGCCAATCTCTCATTACAACATAACTTCTTTCATTTTAATGGCAAATATTACAAACAAACTTTCGGCCTGAGTATGGGATCCCCACTGTCTCCCATACTCAGTAACATATATATGGAACAAACAGAATTTTATCATATTTTACCCCACCCTTTATTAAACAATAGTTTATGGATTAGATATGTAGATGACATTTTTGTCTTCCTCCCTCACAACACCAACCCTAATGATGTCCTAAACTATATTAACTCTATTCATCCTTCAGTTCAGTAAACGATAGAAATGCCTTCCAACAACTCTATCCCCTTCCTCGATACCTTAATCACATGGAATAACAATCACTTGCAATTTACTATATATAGAAAACCAACATTCGCACCAAACTATATACATTGGCTATCTAATCATTCCCCAAACACAAAAATAGCTGTTCTGTCATCTCTATTTCTCCGTGCCTTTCGTATATGCTCTCCCCCTCTTCTAGCACAAGAAACTAAATACATCCACAATACTTTCAAATCACTTTACTATCCTGAGTTTTTCATCACAAAAGCATTTAACAAAGCAAAAAAGAGGTACTATAGCACCTTTCCCCCGAAAAATAGCAACACCTCCTTTTTACCAATTCCTCAATTACCATTATATTCGTTAAAACAAATATTACCAAAAAATATTACCCTCATTCCATCAAATAACATCACCTTAAAAAACATTCTCAAACCCCCCAAAACGAAAAGAAAATCTCCCCCAAAGCTGTATATATCACATCCCCTGCAATACTTGCAATAAACATATATAGGTGAAACCATAGATTTGCAAAGAAGAAAAAATCAACATACAGATGACCTGCACAAGAACAGCATAAATTCAGCTTTAACAAGTCATAGGCGTAACACAGGCCACTCTTTCAATATCAACAATATAAAGATGATCAGAAATATCAATCACACGAACCATCGCAAAATTATGGAATCCTTTTGCATTTATAATAGTAACAACTACAATAAGCATCCGGGTGAAGTTAAGATAGATTTTATACAAAATGAATATCTGAAAACATCAAAATATTTCAACAACACCATGAAGAAAATAGCAGACCAACTGAAACACACTTGAACTGATAAAGATCAAGAAAGAAATCCAGTCACTTAGCCTGAAGAGGTCTCGCGTGTCGGAACGAAAAATTAGCTTCCTTTTTAAAATTTATTTCAATCATTAAAAAAGTGTCTTTAACAATGTTTTTTAAATTTGTGTACATTTATTAATAAAATGAAGTGACAGTAAATCATAATACTAAAAAAAAGAATCCAAGGGCTTCCTCTCTAAAGTATATATATATATATATATATATATATATATATATATATATATATATATATATATATATATATATATATATATATATATATATATATATATATATATATATAATATATAATATAAATATATAATATATAAATATATATATATATATATAATATATACATATATATATATATATATATATATATATATATATATATATATATATAGTATATATATTATATATATATATAATATATATTATATATATATAATATTAATATTATATATATATATATCAGGGGCGTATACATAGGGTAGGTAGGGTAGGTAGCTCCTACCCAATATTTTTGAGTCTTTTTAATAAAATAAATTAAATGGTAAAGTTTACTAAATTATTACAATTTTATATGAAAATGAAAAAAAGAAACTGATTTATAAAATAAATTTTAAGAAAAACAAGTACATTAGTGATTAGCAAATTACATAATTATTATGGATTTATTGGGTTTGGAAATTTTCCTTCCGTGATCCCTGGTTCCGTGAATGTAGTAATATTTGCTAAGCTTAATGGGGCGTACGTAAGCTTTGCATTAGTTTCTGTGTGTATAATGATGTAAGCAGGTGTTTCTCAGAGATCCGGTGGTCGTGCATACCGTTGCTGAAGCGAGTTGTGTTCGTGATAGAATTGGTGTGGGATATGTGAGTAAAGAATTTTGCTTCTCTCTCTCTGTCTGCCGTCTCTCTCTTCGTGCTTCTCTCTCTGCTCTGTCGTCTCTCTCGTATCTCTTCGGTCGTCTCTCTCTCTCTTCTCTCCGTTCGTCTCTATCTATCATTATCTATCTATCTATCTATCTATCTATCTATCTATCTATCTATCTATTAATCTATCTAATCTATTGTATCTTATCTATCTATTCTATCTTATCATCTATCATCTATCTATCTAGGTCTATCTTCTATGTCGATAAGTTCAGCGTTACATGCTGTGACGTAGTAAAATGGAAATGTATAGCATAGATGAATTGTGTTTACTGCTTAGTTTTGAAGTAAGGGTAGTTAATATGTTGCGATTATTGAATTTTAATTTTATGTTACATTATTTAAGTGCCGTTTACCTTTGTATAATTGAAATAATCCATAATAGAAGTAAGTGTTTATTTTATATTAAAATAATAGTTACATAAAATTATAAACTTATGTAAAGAACAAACAGCTTTACTTTAAAAAATTTGGTAGGCTTATATCCCGTTTTGAGTCAATCTCATATAATAGTAATACACATAAATAAAGTTTTATTCAAAATGACGTGAGAAATTAAATTTTTCCTAAAAATAAGTACAGTAAATATTTGCAATTTGTAATAATGTTCCGGTTTATATTTCCATAATATTATATATATATATATTAGTATATATATATATTATATATATATATATAATATATATTATATATAATTTATATATATATATAATAATATATATATATTATATATATAACTACCTACCCAAGAGTGTGGGAATGCGTTGTATTCTCAGGGTGCGTCCGACTGGAGTTAGTATATATATAATCTAGTTATTTATGTTGAGTTATTATATTTATATAGTTGATGTTGTATGTTATTATTATTATGTATATATAGTGGTAGGTGTATAGTGTAGGGTAGTGGGTATGTAGTAGTTATGAGTGTATTATATATATAGTATTAAAGTATTAGTAATATTGGAAGTTCAATTAAGATAAATATATTTTGAATAAGAGATTTTCTGGAAAATTAGTGTTGATTTTTCTTGAAGGATGTTTGAATAAAAGTGAAATACAGTTATAGTGATTTTTACAAAGTTTATATTATTTCCCTTTTCTCGAATTCGTGTGATATATCGAAATTTCGAATATTTTTATGTTTAAAGATGCTCGGATAAAAATTAATAGATGTTGGCCTCAATTTTGAATTTGAAATCGAATAGGTAAATTTACGCAAAAATTGGGATTTATATGTTTAGGTTATTTGTTTATATATTTTGCATCAATTTATAACAAAGGAGTAATGGAATTGAAATATATTTTTTTATTTTGTTTTATTAATTTACCCTCTATTATTTAGTGTAAATTTTTCATGGTTAACCCCGTGTAGAGAAACCCCGGTTTTTGGGTTTCCGTGGATTTTTTGGCCGGGTGCCGGGGTCGCGAAATTAGAGAGGGTTGCGGGGGCCGGGGGCCGGGGTTGGTGCCGGGGCCGGGCCTTGGGGGCCGGGGCCGGGCTCGGGGCCGGGCCGGGGCCGTGTGGCCGGGGGGGCCGGGGCCGGGCCGGGGCCGGGGCCGGCCCGGTCGGTTCCTAGGTCAGATTTACCAATATGAGGGAATGTAGTGTATTTAAAGACATCCCAGTAACCATATCTATAAATAAAATATATTATGTTACTTGTTAATTGATTTGAGCAATCTATGCCACTCTTCAAAATGTTGGTTGTGCTTGCGTCAAGATCTGTTACATTATAACTCCCTGAAAATGCCATCTGTTGGTGCAAAAAAAAGGCATATTTGCAAGATATATCCTGTACGTGGCTAAAACCGAGAGCAAATAAAGTGGTAAAGATATTAGATTGG
>JABUQX010051020.1:0-2500 GCA_015478945.1 Trachelipus rathkii
TGTTCAGATTATTATTATTATTATTATTATTATTATTATTATTATTATTATTATTATTATTATTATTATTATTATTATTATTATTATTATTATTATTATTATTATTATTATTATTATTATTATTTGATAATTTAACGTAAATCTTAAATCACAGCATTTTGTTTTACTTTTACTATTTGTCTACATTTTAAAATTCTTCTAAGGTCCAACTTTCTTACCTGTTTTATGCTGTCGGCCAACATAGCCAACAGAATATTTTCTGTTGACCAAGTAATATGGGTTCTTTTGTCAATAGTTTGATCTATTATGTTCTTTAACTCTTCAGACTAGAAATCGAGATTTTTTTATTATGTTGTAAAAGTGGTTATTTTCGATGCCGACATGATGACTGAGTTTTAATATCAAACCATGCTCATACGTATTCTCTAATAACACACTCTGTTAAAACTTTCAAGTTCCCCGAGTTCTTTTGTTAAAACATATAATCTCAAAGTCAAAGGAATGACTCATTTTTCCTGGATCCTTTCGTGACAAGCTTAATGAAATATACCTATCCGTTTAAAATTCTAGGACGCATTTGGTAGATATATCGTTGATCCGTAGTAAGTCCATCAAGGAAAACATCAGGCAAAGTTATTTCTATCTTTTCAAAGCTAATGACAGGCATCTTTTCTCAAGATTCTAACATTTTTCCAGTTTCTCCACATTAACTTTTGGTCTAATAGTTTTTCTATCCAAATGTTGCAATAGATGACGTAATGGTAATTAATTTGCATGTAACAAACAGACAAACCATTGCAAAGAATGTCAAATAGAAAGCTCAATTTGTCTTACTATACCATTTTTAGAACCTGTATTAACCATTGTTCCATCACAACCAACATTGCAATTTAGAAAGATCAAAATTTGTCTCTTAAAAAAGGTAAAATGCTTGTTTTGAGGTTATGAGAGCTGCCAGAAATAGCAATGAAATGACCAAGATATTTAGATCCTTATTCTGAAAGTAGAACAACATGCTCTTCTGTTATGGTCTTTCTAGCTACGATTTCTTCTTCTGTTTTAACCCGAATTAAAGGTGTATTCTTGTCGTTTCCGGCAAGTCAACAGTACATAATATCGATACATTTCCGATGAAGTGTTTTCAAACATTTTTCTTTTTCAAGTCACTGCGTGTTTTTATTTTTCTACTTTAGAAGAATCGTCTTTGGTAATTACTCCCATATCTTTTAAAGCTTCATTTATGAGAAATTGCTCTGCTATATCAGAAACACTAGTTCTGTCGCAAAACTGCGCTACATTTTGAAGCTTAGTTCTCACTTGCGAAAATGAAGGAGAATCTTGACTTATAATTGTATTTCTCGTTTCATATGGTTTATATTCAGTATCTTCATATTCACGAGAAGAGCTTGAAGAATTCAAAATGTCTCTAAACGTAACCTAGAAGGATTCACAGTCTACTAGCTGTTTTGTTTCTTCACTTGTCTTGCAATTAAAAGTTATGACTTCTTTCTGCTGCCTTTTTCTTTGCTTTCAATCTTTTTTCAAGCATTTTGCTTGCTCTAATGTCAATATTATCGATTACCATTTTTCGATATATATATATATATATATATATTATATTATAGTATATATATTAAATATATATAGGGATTTATATATATATATATATATATAATATATATATATATATATAGATATATATATAATATATAAATTCAAGTATGAGGGACCTAACCTAGAAATATTTACTAAAATTCCCACGTTCAAGTGATAATCAAGCTTACTATATAATTAATACTATACGGTATATATCATATATATAATATTATATATATATAAAAAAAAAAAAAAAAAAAAAAAATATATAATATATATATATATATATATATATATATTATATATATCATATATTAATTATTTATATATATATATATATATTATATAATAATACTATATATAATATATATATATATATAATATATATATATATATATATATATATATTATACAATTATATAATATATAATATATAATATATTATAATATAATATATATAATATTATATATATATATATATATCATATATATATATATATATATATATATATATATATATATATATTATATATTTATATATATATAATATATTATATATAATATATTTATTATATATATATTATATATTATATATACTATATTATATATATATATATGATATATAGTATATATATTATATATCATATATATATTATAGTTTTTCCTTCATAAAATGTAAACTATTTGTCCTAGAAACTGATCTTGACTTATTTTAATAAGTGAAAATATGTTGCGATGGTTTGGTCCATTTCACATTCGTCTTATACAGCATCAACGAGCATAAGTTCACGGAAGAAATGACAAGATTCTTTTAATTTTTAACATGTTTCATTCATCAAATCATTGGCAGTAAGTTGCCATCTAATGGTCAAGTTTTTACGCGTTTATTTATATTATGCGGCCA
>JABUQX010051020.1:17500-24095 GCA_015478945.1 Trachelipus rathkii
TATATATATATATATATATATATATATATATATATCCTGTGTGGTATTTTAGATATTAAACAGCTATTTTATTTTTATATATAGGTATATCCCACTATATATATATATATATATATATATATATATATATATATATATATATATATATATATATATATATATATATATATATATATATATATATATATATATATATCCTGTAGATATTTTAGAGACGAAAGATTGAATTTTACCATATATATATATATATATATATATATATATATATATATATATATATATATATATATATATATATATATATATATATATATATATATATATATATTTTTATATATATATATATATATATATATATATATATATATATATATATATATATATATATATATATATATATATATATATATATATATATATATATATATATATATATATATATATATATATATTTTTTAGACTTGATAGAGTATTTCAGTTATTAAGAGAATTTAGATTTCTATTCATAAATATTAATTTTTAAACACTTTTCGAATTAAGTCTTGTTCTTCGATCGGTTATTAGATCGCCGGCTTTTGAGAATAGTCTTTCATTTTCAACCGATGTTGCTGGGATAGCAAGAAAAACTTTAGCTACTTTACTAAGTATTGGGAACAAAGCCTCCTTTTCCTTCCAAAATGTTAAAATGTCGAAATCAATTGTTCTTATAGTTTTGTCCTTTTGATAATATTTCTTGTAAAGTTCGAGTTTATTATATATAGATGAATCTACAGATGATTCACTATCGCAGTCACTATCGCTAGACTTTGTAAGTAAATTGTCAAACATTGATATACGAGATGTCTTTGAAATATATATATCATGGCTCAAAGTTTTCGAAGAAAATGGTCTTAGATCTCGCTTTCGTAGTTTAGTTGGTGATTCTACAGTAACGTCCGGTTCCGGGATTTTCATATTTTCCTTTAAAAAAGTTTCTATACCATTAATAATAATTCCCAAGTCAGAATCAGAAAATAGTTTTTTCTTAAATTTTGGGTCCAAATATGTTGACATAAGACAAATTGGGTTTTGAACGTAGGGGATTAGTCTTTGATTAGCTTCTTTTTGGATTTGTTCTTTAGCCTTTTCTGTTTCTTCATGCAAATCTTCTATTGCTGATAACTGAGAGCTTATAGCATAAACAGTTGGAACAATTATCGAAGATGTAGGATATTTACTTCCACACAAAATTTGCGATGCTTCTTTGAAAGGTCTCAGAATATCTTGCAAATTCTCTAAAATTATTTTTTCATTTGCTTTTATAGCCAGTGATGGAAGTTTTAACTTCAAAGCTGCAATTTCTAACTGCTCTGCTTGACTGACAGCTTCGTCTATCATAGGTAATGAACTATTCCATCTTGTTTTACAATCTCTCGTAATTTTGTTTGACTTATGTGAAGTATTTTTTTCTGATTTATAGATTGCTTTGTAGTCATTCCAAATTTTTGGAAATCTTTTGAATAACGTTGCAATATTTCGAACTTTATCAACAATGTTTGATATAAATGTTGAATTTTGTGGTTTTGGAAATAAAACGGGATCAATACAAAGGTTTATAGTATGTGCAATGCAAGGTAATCTTTTTATATTCAATTTCTGACATGCTTTAATAACATTTGTTCCATTATAAGTAACAGCAAAGGAAGGCATTCTAAATTTAAGTTCTTGAAAACACTTTGATATTGAAGCACTTATGTTATCACCTGTATGAGATTCATCACATGGAATGAATCCGATACAAAAAACACGCAATTTCCAAGTTACATCAATTGAGTGTGAAGTTAGGACTAAAAACTGACTTTGATTTTTGGTGCATGTCCATAAATCGAATGTTACATTAAAGTGATTAAACTTACCATCTTCGGACTGGCTTGACAACATACTTTGAATTTTTTGTCTCATGTCGTCGTACAAACAATTTATATGATTCGTTGCAATTGCTCTTCGTGTCGGGGCTTGATATTCAGGATCGAGAATATTTATGAGTTTCTTATTATATATATATATATATATATATATATATATATATATATATATATATATATATATATATATATATATATATATATATATATATATATATATATATATATAAACAATTTATAATAACGGGGACACGGAACGGGACGTCGGATTTCAAAAATCTTTTCACAGGGTGACTCTATGGTACATAAAAAGATGTTCTAGGGATGAAATGGAATTTTTTATTTTTTGTTTTTTTATATCTCCGGTTAGGAACGTCGGATTTAAAAAAAACTTCACAGGAAGACGTAACCTACCTAACCTAACCTAACCTAGAATCAACCTGTGAATTTTTTTTATGCGACCTAACTAACCTGAAATAAAAATGAATTTTTTCTATTTCACCCCCTAGAACATCTCTTATATGTCCCATATGTTTCTTTTTAAACTGAAGTCCCGTTCCGTTTCACTTTTATTATACTTTTCATATATATATATATATATATATATATATATATATATATATATATATATATATATATATATATATATATATATATATATATATATATATATATATATATATATATATATGGTAAAACTTACTTAACAGCCACAGGTTAATACTGAAAATTATTAAATGTTCTTTATATCAAACAAAACCTTGTATAAAAAGGAAGAATTTGAGGAGTGAACTGCAATTTTTGGTAAAGTAATTAATAATTTTTATTATTATTATTATTCACGAACTTCTTTTTACTGCGTAATTCAAATTCCATATTATATACTACTTGGATGTTGTACGGCTGACGTTTTCTATGATTAGGAAATAAATTAAAAGATGACTTCAATATTTTTAATTTAATTTAAAAAACAACAATTTCCTAAGTTTTCGTGAACTAAGATAACCTAACCTAACCAAATCTAACCTAACCTAACCTAACCTAGCTTCGCCCCTAGAACATCTATTTACGTATCATAGGGTCTACCTGTGAAATTTTTTTTGAAATCTGACGTCCCGTTCCGCGTCGGCGTTAAGTAAGTTTGCTCATATATATATATATATATATATATATATATATATATATATATATATATATATATATATATATATATATATATATATATATATATATATATTATATACAAATATATATATATATATATATATATATATATATATATATATATATATATATATATATATATATATATATATTATAAAAATAACTTAACTTTAAGAACATATATTTTATATATTACTCAAGAAAAACAATAATTCAATAACTAAATACTTACAAAAAAGCAGGAGGTTCTACCGATCGAAATGACATCAGATCAGCGGCCACCCATTCCACAATAGCTTGATCAATTGATTTTTTCCTTATGGAATTCATCACTGTTTTTTTCACTTTTGAATCAGAATTGGTTTTAAAATAAGATCCCACACTAGAACGTTCATTTTCATTTTTAATTTTCTTTTCTAATTCGTTGTAAAGTGGTATATGATTTCGTCTTAAATGCCTTCTTAAATTGAAAGGCTTTTTATTGATTTTAGAAAAACACAAACGGCATTTTCTTTTATCTGATTTCCCAGTTTTCTCATAGCAGTCGAAAAAAGTTTTCCATTTGTAATGTTCTGGCTGCAAAGTATTTTGTGATGTTTCCTGAACAGACGTCCCACTCCATGAGGTTGAAGGTACTTCCATAGTGGATGGTACTTCGTCCAAGTCTGAGGCACTTGAAGACGTCATTTTATATCTTACCTTTACGTTTGATTATTTTGATAGGCTATATTTTTAATCAACGTAGTTTTTTTTTTCTTAAAAAGTTAAAATAAATATCAGAGATATTTAGTTTTCGTACCTTGAAGATTATAATTGGGTAGGCAGTTATATATATATATATATATATATATATATATATATATATATATATATATATATATATATATATATATATATATATATATATATATATATATATATATATATATATATATATATATATATATATATATATATATATATATAAATATATATATATATATATTTATATATATATAGATATATATATATATATATATATATATATATATATATATATGTATGGTATATTTATATATATATATATATATATATATATATATATATATATATATATATATATATATAATATATATATATATATATATATATATATATATATATATATATATATCGCGCACCGCACCGCACCAAAAGCTTCGCACCGCGCACCGCACCGCACCAAAAGCTTCGCACCGCGCACCGCACCGCACCAGTAACTAAAAAAATTCTCGCACCGCGCACCGCACCGCACCGACATTTACAGCTCGCACCGCGCACCGCACCGCACCGCACCGGTGCGTTTGCCAACCCTAAATTTTGTTCCTAGGGAACCGACATTTAAAGATGAATAGGAAGATGAAACTTAATTTTGGCAACATTTATTAAATGGACGTTTCGGGTATATAAACGTTACCCATCATCAGCACTGCAATTAAAATAAAATAATATAATTTTATAACACAAAATATAAATATAATGAACTAATATAAAAAACTAATACAATAAATGAACACAAATGTAAATTTAAAATAAATAAATCGCACGAAAAAAGTAGCTACCTAAGATTGAGTTAGGTTTCATTTACAGAGAAGGCGAAATACAAACTAAAAGTTAAGAAAATTTGTTTACAGTGAGAGAGAGAGAAAAAAAGAAAAAAGTTACTTGGTTGGAATATATATAAATTAATGAGTGAAGAGGGGGATGGACGACAAATCCTTATTTAATTCGGGTTTTAATTCAAAAATGTAGAGAGACTCAAGAATCTTTCTGTCGAGTTGATCATTGGCAAGGGATAGGGAACTAAAAAATTTTATGTGCAATAGGGTGATTATTTTGAAAGGCATGATTGCGTATGGAGGAGTTTTCTGGGGTTGTGATAGGTAAACCAGTTCTATAAGAAACTCCCCGGTGTTTCGAGATCCTCAAGTAAAGTTGGAGGCCTGTTTGGCCCACGTAGCGGACGTTGCAGTCCGCACACTTATACAAATACACTAATGAGGACCTCATATGTAGAGGAAGAGAATCTTTATGGCGGAAAAAATTTGAGATACTGTGGTTATTAATAGGAATGAAAATAAAGCGAGCAAAAGGAAAAGCATTGGATAGAGTGTGATTGAGAGTTTTCACAAGTTTTGCGGTGCTAGGACCGAAGAACGGAATTTTTAGATAGATAAGTTGTTTAGGGACGGTTGGGACTTGAAATTTAGGGCGGAAATGGTTATTAAGAAAGTCGTTTACTAGGTTTGTAATAGTGTTGTGAGGAAAGAGATTGCAAAAGGCAAAATGAGACAGGTATTGTATTTCAAGGTGGAAAGACCACCATGAGGAGCATAAGTTAAAGGCACGGAAAATTTTGCATTGTAGTGAAGACAGTTTGTATTTGGAGGGGAGAAAACTAAAAAAATTAAGACCTAATGTAGTAGAGGAAGGTTTTCTGTATAAAGAGGTGGAGAAGGAACCATTGTTGAGAGTAATTAGGGTGTCAAGAAAGGGTAAAGAGTTATTTTGCATGTGTTCTACAGTAAAGAGGATGTTAGTATGTTGGTTGTTAAGATAGTTTAAGAATAAAGGGGCATGAAGGGGATCGCGGAATATAACAAAACAATCATCGACATAGCGTCTATAAATAAGGGGTTTGAATTCAAGGGGGCAGTTCTCTAACCAAATTTGCTCATGAAAACATAAAAATGCGTTAGCGAAGGCTGGGCCGAGTGGGGACCCCATGGCCATACCATCAATTTGGGAGTATAGTTTCTGATCAAACAGAAAAACGGTGTCATCTGTGGCCAGGTTAAGGAGTTTGGTGAACTGAGATTGATTAATACTGTCAATAAGAGGGGCAGATCTAAAGAGATTGGCAGCAATAATGTTGATAGTTTCTCTGACGGGAATGTTGGTGAAAAGAGATTGAATATCGAAACTGGTCATGTGGCAGTTCGGAAAAGAGCAGGATGTAATGAATTTAACAAAATCAAAGGAATCTTTAATGGTGTATTGGTTAGAGGTGATAGGTTCTATGTAAGGGAGAATAAACTTAGCCAAGTTGTAGGAGGGGGTGTTAATGGCTGAGAGAATAGGTCGAAGTGGAACGTCAGGTTTATGAGTTTTTTTGTTTTAGAGTAGCATTTGTAGTTTTGTAGATAATTGCATGTACTAATGTAAAGTCTTACATTTATATATATATATATATATATATATATATATATATACTTATAAATATATATATATATATATATATATATATATATATATATATATATATATGTATATATATATATATATATATATATATATATATATATATATATATATATATATATATATATATATATATATATATATATATATATATATATATATATATATACTTATAAATATATAATATATATATATATATATATATATATGTTATATATATATATATATATTGAAGGGCGTAATGAAAACGCGAAAGCGTTTCACGATAAATATGTTGCTAAACACCATTAACTGGAACGAAGCATAAC
>JABUQX010051021.1:0-32175 GCA_015478945.1 Trachelipus rathkii
GTAGTGACATTTGTTGCCTGGGCGGTGCCGCGTCGTCTCTCCCTCTACCGAACTCCAATAACAATGGCTGTTTGGAAATAGAGTTTCGGCCGGTTCCGCTGTCGCTACTTGTGCTGGTTTAATTTGCTGTTTGCTTTCACGAGAGATAAAGCTTTCTTATTCGCCCCCCGGTTGAGACTTTCTTTTCCCGAAGTATCCATCAGTATGGTTAATGCAGCTGGTACGAAGGCGGCTATCTTCCCTTTCCTCTTCCTTTTGCCTCTTAACTGAAAAACGGAGAAAATATGGGATAAAACAAATAAACAACTCGTGGTAGGGGATCACTAGGCTCGTGGGTCGACGAAGACCGTTGCAATATGCGGAATTAACCCGTCTTGCAAGTGACTTCAATGTCGACAGGTCGAACGCACATTGCGCCTCTCCACCTTGAGAGGAATGCGTGTTTGGGGCACGGAGTAAGGACTTTCCAAGACGCTATTTTTTAGCAGTGGTCGAATCGGCTTCGGTCTTGGGGTTCTTACCACCACCTCATTCAGCGAGTTTTTTCTTTATTTTGGACGTTATCTCTTTTTTTTAGTTGCACTAAGAGTAACGCTCATAAGTTGCCGGAAAGAAAAACTCAAAAATCGCATTCTTTTCCCGGAGAGGCACTCCTGGGCAAGTGTCGGTTTTTACTACAAGACCTCTGTTTCGGGCGTGTGTAGGGCGTTAAGGAACCTGGTTAGGAGCGACACTTCCAATTTGGCAAAGCCATAAGAGTGCACAAATGTCTCGCCAGGGGATGTTTCGTCACGATAGCGTTCCGTCTCATTGTCATTCTCTCGAATCACTCACGTTAAGAGACTAAGTACCCTGGACGTATTATAGGCGTTGAGGCTTGGCGAAAGAAGCGTAGATCGTTGGGCCGGTGGTGAGGATCCCCGGTGTGGGCGTATTTAGTGCTGGTGAAACTTGATCGACTCCGCGCGAAACGACTAGCGCGGAGGTCTATGAGGTCGTTTCCCAGAATATGCTATTTATTGCTCCCCGCCTCACCTCGGTGATATTTACTGGGTGGCACGTGAATGAGCGCTATTGGTGGCAAGAAGCTCAACTAGGACCACACCTCATCGCCGTTTTTGTCGCTGCGGCGTTGAGGATAGTTGCCGGGGTCGCATACTAGTTGAGTGGAAGGCTAACCAATGTGTCTCCTTCTCGTGGCGGAATGTCAATAAAGGATGACGGGATTGTTCGACATGGAGTACGGAAGCCCCTAGCTTAACGCAGAGGAAGAAACCCCCTATATATAAAACTCCCGCCGTGGGGATGTTTTACAAAATTGGTTTCCGAGCCTGCGGCTTAAGCGGTCCTTCTCCAAACGTAATAATCCCGAACTCCTGCGCTTTATCACCCAGATATTATTATCCCTTAAATTTTTTCTGACGTTCTCGATGATCGCCTGGCATTGCTGTCAACTCAACTGTCTCCCTGTACGTCCTGTAGGGAAAAGCTTTTCGTTGCATATTCGAGTCCTTGGACGTTCGCGGGGCGCCGAGTGCGCGGATGTGCTCATAGCCTTAGCGTCGTCTTAAGTACGTAGCGGCTCGAGGGTAGAGAAGAAAAGCAGCATTATTATTTTACACCTTCTCGAAGGTTAAAATAAAAAGTATCTCCCTCGTCCGCGACATGACGATCGCGATTCCTTGTGAAATCATGAAAAAAACTCTGATTCCAAGTCGCTTCGCACGCGCTCTTCTCGTTTTCTCAGCCGATGCTGCGGTAGTTCCCTTTACCGACCCAATTTAACGAAGCTTGGGTCGGAAAAGTGGAACACGTAGCTGTTTCAGCAGCGGGAGCGTCCGGCAGAGCAGCTATCCGTCCGTCCGTCCGTCGATTCTTCCTCTACCGAACTTGCAATAACTCTGCTCGTTTGGAAATGGAGTTTCTTCGGCGGCTTAATCAGCTGCTCTCCTGGTCGTTTCTTCAGCTGCTGACACAGCTGCCTCCGCTGCGAAAACTCCCTCTACCGAACTTGCAATAACTCTGCTCGTTTGGAAATGGAGTTTTCATTTTGGCCGCTTCTTCAGCTGCTGCCGCGCGTTCATCAGTCACTACCTCTCAGCAGCAGTCGTTTCAACCTCTACCGAAACCTCAATCACAATGCGGTTTGGAAATGTTGAGCGACGTCTAAAGCTGCAGCTGTTGAGATGTAGTGTCTGTTGCTTCGCTAGCTTCAGCTGATAATGTTGCTGGTTTTGTGGCCGATGTTGCAGTCGTCTCTCCCTCTACCGAACTTGCAATAACTCTGCTCGTTTGGAAATAGAGTTTCGACTGTTGCCTGTAGCTTCCGTCTCCGTAAATTCTGGTTTAGGTGGTTGTAGCAGCAGCAGCAGTAGCAGTTGCAGCGTTCTCCCTCTACCGAACTTGCACTAACTCTGCTCGTTTGGAAATGGATTGGGCTGCTCAAGTTGCCAAATTGTTGCTGCTTCTGCTGTTACTACTGCCGGCCGCTTTTACGGTTTCAGTTGCTGCCGGTTGGTTGAGAAATACGGGTTTGAGCGTGTAAGAAGGAATTGCTCGCGACACGAGTTTCTTTTCGCAGGAAGGGTTTCGTGACGGTGCGCGTGTGGAACGCATTGATAACGTCTCATCTTAGGAAAAAAAAAGAGGATATTGCTGCTGCTGCTGTTGGTCGCTTTGTGCGTGCGCTGGTGCCACTTGTGGAACTTTTCTCTCACTCTTTTTACTAAAAGTGAGAGCGATCGCGCAAACAATTGCTTGCAATTTCCTTCCTCTTTTCTTTTCTATCTTCTCGCTTTCGGACGGGCTGCTGTTGTTGAGCGTGCGTAACGTAACTGAAACGCAATGGTCATCACCTAGACTTCTTTCGCTCCCTTTGGTTGATAGAGAGACCATTTCGAGGGAAGGATGCCGGTGCTATTACTGTAGCTGCTGCTGTTGCTACTGTGTCGCCTTTCGAAAGGGATGCACGATCGGGTGCGGCGGGCGTTACCCAATCAGGCGTTTTCCCACTCCGCTTCTTGAAAAGAAGGGTGTGCGGAAAATTGCGTGTATTGGTGTTAGCGCCGTAGTTGCCAAAGTCGCTCCGATTGTTGTTCTCCTTTCGACAAACGCAAAGGGGCGCATAGTGGCTGCTGCATCAGCATAAAAATTTGTATCAGTAATAGCGTCGGTGTCTCTCTTTCTCGAAACAGGTTTTTGAGGGGACGTTAACAGAAGTCTGGTGGTGCCATCTCGAATTAAGTTTCGTTTCGTGCGCTGTGTTGCCGGACCGGCAGCAGCCTTGAAAAAAGAAAGAGAGATAGAAGGAGGGGGGGAAGAGGAAGGAAAATTTGCGCGACGCTCTCATGACAAAACGCTGGAGATGAGGGAAGGTTTGTTTGTGGTATTAGCGCATAAGCATTGTGTTGCCGGATGGCGACCCGCAGTAGTAGTAGCTATCCTGAGAATGAGACGTTGTGTTTTGTTAGTTCCTCGCGTGCGCTCCGTCCGTTTCTCTTTCCACTGTTGCCGAATGCGAAAGAAACTCAAAGTGCACGCTTTGTCGCTCGTCGTATAATAGCGCATATCAGAGAGCCTTTTCGCGTAGTCCATGAGGCAGAGAGTTACTTATCATCTTTATGGTGGTAAGTTAGTGCACGACGGTATTAGTAGTCGCTGTTTAATCCGCTGCTGCTAATGCTGCTGCTGTTGCTGCAATGAATTTTGTTGCTCGGTCGGTGGTATTCGTGTTAAATGGGGGTGGCGTCACCTGAAGAACGCTAACGCAGGAAATTAACCTAACGAATATCACCGTACTATGCAACCCTCATCATTGCAAAAGCAGCAGCAGCTAATAGGCAGCAGGGAGAATACGTCGCTACCGTAGTGGTGATGGGAAAATTATTTCCTTTGCTGCACTTTATTGTCGGCGGTATATCTCTTGATCGGGGGTGGCGTCACCTGAAGAACGCTAACGCAGGAAGATCAATAAAAGAGGTATATCATCACAGTATTAGTGTCAGCAGCCCTACAGTAAGCGGCGGCAGCGACGCCGTTCTTTCTGCCATCCTCTGGATATTACGAATTGTGCCTAAACCGACCTTGCTTCAGGAGAGAGTACCCGCATAACTTAAGCATATAAGTACGCGGAGGAAAAGAAACCAAAAGGGATTCCCTTAGTAAGGGCGACTGAAAAGGGAGGAGCTCAGCGCGTAGGCTGCAGGGCCGAAAGGTCCTGTGAGCGATGCCGCGTATGGGAGTAATCGTGTGGAAGCCGATCCGACCCGAAGTGTTTGTCGATTGCAATCCCGCTGGCCATAGAGGGTGTTAGCCCCGTAGGGTCGTTGCCTCGGTTTTCCACGTCGGTTGCTCTCGAGAGTCGGGTTGCTTGGAAATGCAGCCCTAAGCAGGTGGTAAACTCCATCTAAAGCTAAATATCCCCACGAGACCGATAGAGAACAAGTACCGCGAGGGAAAGTTGAAAAGAACTTTGAAGAGAGAGTTCAAGAGAGCGTGAAACTACCACGAGTCTAAAGCGAATGAGCGTTCGTACCCGAAATGGTCGGCTTCAATTCACCCCGGAGGTAACGCAGCGTCTGGTCGTAAACGTTAGTTGAACGGATCCCGGAGATTCTTTCGGGGATTTCCCCGGAGTTTCGATGGTCGACCGACGTTTCAGGCAGCGAGCGCCGAAGGGGGATGCACTGCTGGCCGAAGTAGGGCACCGCGGCCGTTCGAGAGGTGTCGATGACACGGGGGTCTGGGAAACCGCTAATTCTCGTTCCCGGATAGGCAGCAAACCGCTTGCCGGTTTGAAGACGCCGCCGGGTTTTCCGAGTTTGGCGGGGCCGCCCCGTTGCTCTGACGGCCTCTCGGACGGTTAAATGTTGTAAAGTGTGCTCTTGACTGGGGGTATACGTCCTCTCACCACCTCAGCCGCCCCTGAGGAGGCGAAGTCGTGCCCCCGCTATGTCTCGCAGCGCGCGACGCGGTGTAGTTTGCGACAGCTTACTCGTCCCGTCTTGAAACACGGACCAAGAAGTCTAGAATATGCGCAAGTCAAAGGGCTGTCTAAACCCCAAGGCGAAACGAAAGTGATCCTTTCATAGGGCTGATCCGTTTCGGGGTGCGTGCGTAGGTATTTCTCCAGGTCGCCGGTGTCGCCCTCACGGGTTATTTCGGCGGTGAGTGGGTTTGCCTCTGGTCTCCCCCCGATTAACCACCCTGTATGTGGACGGCGCAAGCCCGGGGCCCGCGCCGCTCCTTCTCGCTGTTAATGCCTAACCGGCTAGCTGCTTCCCCGTTTCCCAAACAATTTATGACAAATTTTTTTTGTCTTGTTCTTCGGGGGACGGGGCACGTAGTGGTCGCGTTTCGCAGGCTTGTTAAGTTGAGTAGCGGGCTCTCCGAGCGCATATTCTGGTACCCGAAAGATGGTGATCTATGCCTGGCCAGGATGAAGCCAGGGGAAACCCTGGTGGAGGTCCGCAGCGATTCTGACGTGCAAATCGATAGAATCAGAGCATGCGCTAAGGGGAGCGAAAAGACGCAATCGAACCAATCTAGTAGCTGGTTCACCTCCAGAAAGTTTTCCCTCAGGATACGCTGGTGCTTCGTTTTCGCGCAACATTGAGAGTATTCATCCGGTAAGTAGAATGAATGAAGGGGTCCTTGGGATGAAATTTCATACAGACCATTATCAACCCACTAACGGGTGAAAAAAAAGGGTATCATTTCTTCAATATGAAGCCTCTTATTGTCGAATCCGAGTACTTAGTGGGCGAGCCATTTTGGTAAAGACAAGAACTGGCAGCTTTGAGGATGAACCAACAGTCGAGTATTAAGGGGCCTAGATAACCAAAGGTCATGTAGACCCAATGAAAGGCGTTGAGTCGCCTCAGACAGCAAGGATCGGTAGGCCGAATAAATAATGATTTGCATGGAAGTCGGACAATCGCCAAGGAGTGTGTAACAACTCACCTGCCGAAAGGCACACTAAGCCCTAAGAAAATGGAATTGGGCGCTAAAGCCGGTCCTACCGTACTCGAACCGTGCACAGAGGTTAGTCACGCTTCTTTACGCTTTCTCCTTCACGGGAGGTGGGACCGTCCCGGAACTATGAGGGATGGATAGGGTCTCGAAGTCCTCCGACGATAAGGAAGGGCGCGGGGGGTGGCGCAAAGCTCATGGCGTAGCCGGGTGGAGCCCGCCTCCCGGTGCAGAAATTCTTTGGTGGATAGTAGCAAGTATAAATCGATCGCGAGCGAACCTCGGTAAGCGCCTGTTTTCGGGGGAAGGGTTCCCTCACGTCAAACTGCGTTATTGTACAGGGGATAGCTCGGTCCTTAGCACCGCGGCTTAACGCTTTATTTCAGATCGTAGCACCGACGGATTCTTTTAATGCAATCCAAATAGAGAATTTCACGTTTTGCGACGCCTTGTTTCTCTCCTCAGAGAGCGGGAGAGCAGGACCAGGCAGACTCGGGAACAACAACAGTTATGAGGGCGGCGGCAGAACAGACAGAGACAGCGCAAGCAGGTGGTATGGCCTGACTGATTACTACGTTATTCGCTCACACTCTATTTCTTAAAGTATTTCTATCTCTTCTGTTTCGTTCGTTATTTATTTCGGAGGGCAGGCAGGCAGGCAGGCAAAAGAACTGGACCAACAGTTGAGTGGCGAGCCGAGGCGCAGCAGAACAGAGCAGTTGTATGACTGGCCTGGATGTTCCTACGTTTCGAGCACTCCATCTTTCTAAGTATCTCATGTATTCTGTTTCTGAGTATCGCATCGAGAGAGGGATGAGCAGTGCAAGCCAGCCAGCAGGCAGCAGGCAGAACTTGGAAACAAACAAACAGTTATGAATGGACTGGAGCGGCGACAGGCAGCAGCGCAGAGACGGTGGTAATAGGAGGCTGGATTAGCTACGTTTCGTCCATCTTTCTTAGTATTCTCTGTGTCTGTTTCTGTTCGCTTCGGGTGGCAGGCAGGCGGACAGGCAGGCAGGCAGGACAGACTGGAACAACAGTTGGAGTGGCGGCGGCGACAGCAGCAGCGACAGCGGTGGTAATGGCTGGCTGGATTGCTACGTTTCGCTACTCCATCTTAGTTTCTCTGTTATGTTTCTAGTTTTGTACCTGTCGAAAACTCTTTTCAAATTTGGAATGAAATGATTGTATTCAGAATTTTTCACCGTCGGTGCACGCTAGGTGCGAAAAGGGGATCCGGTCAATATATTACCGGAACAAGGCCGAACAAGGGAAGATATTTAATATCGTGGACTTATGACACAGCAAATAAAAATGCTCGAATGCTCCTGGTAACGGGAAAGATATTGCCCTCACGCCACTGAGCGGATCCGCGCGGAAGGAGCTTGCTCTAGTTCTTCATATTAGGCGCTCCTGCGGAGTCCTGGAATCATTTTCGATAGGAGAAAGGATATTAGACAATATCGTGGATCGTCCGATATGAAGCGCTCGCATTTGTTGCGGCGTCCCGGATGCACGTTGCTCGGTTCCTTGAACTGTGGTGAGAGGGGTGTGCTCTACTTCTTAGAGTGCAATCTTCGCGCCTCTGTCCGTACCTAACAGAACCCAAGCAACAGGTCCCGAGGTTCGCAAAAGTCTCTTGGTCGCGTAGTACGTAACGTAGGTAAGGGAAGTCGGTCAAACTCGCATCCGTAACTTTCGGGAGATAGTGTAATTTTGTGCTTTTCTGGAGTTTGGACGGGCCATTTTCCGTGGTTCCTTGTTCGAGGAAGCGGCACAACGGGCGGGGTCGTCGGCCGGATTTGAGTCTGTGATATAAATTAAAGGAAGATCCATTTGCGGTTTCCGAGATGCCGACGGACGCGTCGTCGTCCTCATCCCTCCGTTAAAATTGAGACGAGGGCGGGCATAAAGAACGTGTGGGGTCGGATCGGTAGGCACGGAGAGCCGGCAGGATCGATTCGCCGTCGGCCAGCTGCTGCTGGTCGGCGATGCTGACCGCTTCGCGGACTGTCGCATGTCGGTGAATGATACGCTCAGAGGCATGCGGTTCTCTTCCCAGCTTTGGCCTTCTCATCGTCTGGTGGCTATCTTAACTCCAATTCCAGAACTGGCACGTGAACCCAGGGAAGTCCGATCTGGTCCTAATTAAAAAAGCACGCGGATGGAGCCTCAATTCCGGTGTTGACGCGAATGTGATATTTCTGCCAGTGCTCTGAATGTCAATAGTGAAGAAAATATCAAACTGAAGCGCGGGGTAAACGGCGGGAGTAACTATGACTCTCTTAAAGGTTAGTCCAAAATGCCTCGTGCATCTAAATTAGTGACAGAGCGCATGAAATGGATTTTAACCGAGATTCCACTGATCTCCCTAACATACCGCTGCGAACCCACAGGCAGGGAACGGGCCCTTGCGAGACACAAGCGGGGAAAGACCGACCCTGTTTGAAGCTTGACTCTAGTTTGACATTGTGGAGAGACATGAGAGGTGTAGAATAAGTGGGAGGCTCGGGTTTACTCCTCCGCGCTGAGATGGGCATATGTTGGTGTAGAGGCGGCGGACGGGGGTTGACGGCGTCAGTCGTCCTCTTTCCCTCCGTCCGTCTCTATTACCATCCCCTATACCGAACTCTTCTCGGAGGTTTCCTTGCCGCCAGTGAAATACCACTACTCTCATCGTTTCTCCACTAACTCGATTATGCGCGGGAAAGCGTGCTTTAGGCCGCCCTTCCTATTCAGCCTCCTTTCCCTTGATTGAGGGTCAGGTATAAATTTGGCTGCTTTAGGAGGGTGCGCGTCGGGCACGCTGCTATTCTCGAGAAAAGCGAAGTTCGAAGGCGCGCTGGGCCGTTGTTCGGATTCGCGGTGGTGGTCGTACTTTCCTGTCGTTCCGTTTTCTCGCGAGCCTCCTCTCTTTTTTCTCCGTCCGTCCGCAGTAGTTGCGGTAGTAGTTTCGGCTGCTGCCGCTGCTTCGGCGGTTGCGTGTCGGGGTATTGAATTGTTGGAATAGTAGCGCGAGCGGTCGGGAGGGGTGCGGTCATCCGCCGTCGAAAATGTCTCCGGTTTTCGGCGCCTTTTTTCGCGACGCGTGTCGAGGACAGTGTCAGATGGGGAGTTTGACTGGGGCGGTACATCTGTCAAAAGATAACGCAGGTGTCCCAAGGCCAGCTCAGCGAGGACAGAAACCTCGCGTAGAGCAAAAGGGCAAATGCTGGCTTGATCCGGATTTTCAGTACGAATACGGACCGTGAAAGCGGGGCCTCTCGATCCTTTTGACTCTCTAGAGTTTTGAGCAAGAGGTGTCAGAAAAGTTACCACAGGGATAACTGGCTTGTGGCGGCCAAGCGTTCATAGCGACGTCGCTTTTTGATCCTTCGATGTCGGCTCTTCCTATCATTGCGTGGCAGAACACGCCAAGTGTCGGATTGTTCACCCGCTAACGGGGAACGTGAGCTGGGTTTAGACCGTCGCGAGACAGGTTAGTTTTACCCTACTGTGTCCAGTAAACGGCCGTGGCGATGGTAGCCCCGCTCAGTACGAGAGGAACAGCGGGGGCGGACCTCTGGTGCAGCACTTGGCTGATAAGCCATTGGTGCGAAGCTACGTCCGTCCGGACTTATGCCTGAACGCCTCTGAAGGCAGAAGCCGGTCCAGGGATGCCACGGCACATGAGCGGAGAAAAACGGTTCTGTGAGGTAGAACGATATAACCGAGGGTCTCGCTTCCGAGGGGTTCCTGGTCGAGTGGCGTCTGGTCTGAGCGTGCGACACGTTCCCACTTTATCACACTCCGCCGCCACTTTTGTGGGTAAGAACGGGGGGCTCTGAGAAGTATCACCTCTGACGCGTCACTCTTACCGGTAGCTCACTCGATTTTCACACGCCTCGGAAGTCCCCCTTCGGTGTCTCGTTTCGGCTATGTGACCGAGCGGGTGAGTTCATACCACTAACCCTGGGGAGCAAAGGGACCGGCCATGGCGCAGCTTCGGCTGCCCGAACTCGCATTCCTTCGGGATTGCGGGCGCGGCCTGTAGGACCGTTGTGGGCGCATGGATCGTAAGGTGATTCGCGCCGCGGTACACGGGCTAGGGCCGGTTCTTGCCTCTCTGTCAAAGGGAAGGAGAGATGGAATCATAGGGGTCAGTGACTGTCCACTCATTGGCCTCTACCGTCGCTTTGACTGACTGGCATACAGCGTGAGTATCCGCCGAATCGTTTGTATACGACTTTCGTACCAGCCGGGGTGTTGTAAGAGTGTCGAGTCCCTTCATTCGGGACGAGCGCTTGAGACTTCCCTTTAGTAAACTAGGCTGCAAAGGTTCAACCCCTACTCGTATGGGGCGTTGCGGAGTGCCTTGCTGCCTGGGCACTTCATTAACAAAAATATACAGCGGCAGGATAGGTGGCTGCTGCTAAGTGTTTTCCTCACGACGAAGCAGGTATGCAGCAGCAACTGTACGAAAAGTTGTTGTTGTTGTGCCTGTGGACTCGATTAAAAGTTGCGAAGGAAAATTACTTAGTCAGTACGTCAGTTATCCAACACACGGATTCGAAATTGAAAAATATCGCTAAGTCGCAGCGTGCAGTTGATACCCTGAGAAACGCATAGCTCAGGTTGACTTAGCGGAAAATACGATTCCAATCAAACTCTGGAATATCTCGGCGCGATGTTGCCTGAGAAAAGCTCACTCTTTCGACATCGGAAGATCCACCGGCGGATGCCTGTATCCTTGGTAAGTGCATTCCGCTTGTAAGGGACGGAGAGTCGGGAATAGCCCTACGAGCGTTTTTGAGGAGTCGAGAGTCTGTTGTATGTCTGACTCTCTTACTCCGAAAATATTTCTCGCTGGGAGGAAAAGGAGAGGAGTTTATTCTGAGCTGCGCAGAGATTTCCAGTGACCTGGAGGAAGGACCCTGAGTAGCATCTCTACGAAGCAGGTTTGCAGCGACCGACCCCAATTAGTTAGTTTAGGTCTGCTGCCTGTGGAGTAAAAGACAAACTTTTGTGTCGATCCGAGGTTTTCGGATTCTGAAATTGAAAATTTCGCTAAGACACAGACGCTGCTCAGTTGATTCCATGAGAAAACTCCATAGCTCAGGGATGATTAGCGGAAAATACGATTTCGAATCAGACTTTGGAAATATCTCGCGCGATGTTGCCTGAGAAAGCTCCTCTTTCGACTCGAAGTCCCGGCGGGATGCCTGTTCCTGGTAAGGCGAATATTCCGCTTTAACGCTTCAAGGGGACGAGAGTCTGGAATCCCTCGAGCCCGGCTACCTTCGACATGACTTGCTTCTCTCACTGTCGTAGGCAAAAGGGTTTCGCTGGGAGGAAAGGAGAGGAGTTTTCGCTGCGCGAGATTTCCAGTGACCTGGAGGAAGGACTCTGAGTAGCATCTCTACGAAGCATGTAGCAGCCGACCCCAATTGTAGTTTAGGTCTGCTGCCTGTGGAGTAAAGATAAACTTTTTGTCCGAATCCAGAGTCTACACGAGAGCCGGGGAAAGGAAGGACTCAAAATTGCTTCACTACGAAGCAGGCAGCAAGCAGACCTTAGTGTCTGCTGCTGCCTGTGGAGTTTTGAAGAAATTTTTTGTCTTTTTTTTTTTTCTAAGTCCAAAGGTCTGCCGGGCTGAAGTGATTTTTCGAATCAAACTGAAGTAAAGCTCCTCCTGGCTGCCGCGCGAAGCGCGGCCGGCTCACGGGGGGGTTATACATGTATTTTTTGATTCGGTAATCAAGAGGCAGGCAACTGTGAGTTGCTTGAGGGTGATGTGACAGTGACCTGGACCAGGTGGATTGCCTAAACCCAGGTCAGAGTTACATATCCCTGAGAGCATGGACTTAGAAAAAATAAAAACTTTTATCCTTCCTTTCCCGGAGCGAGCGACTGGCCGACCCGACCGCTTACCCGACACTGGAATATCTCGCGCGATGTTGCCCGAGAAAGCTACTCTTTCGACTCTAAGTCCCGGCGAGAAAGGCTGTCTGTGCCCCCCCTCAGTCAGTCCTTTCGAGCGTAAGGGACGAGAGTCGGGAATCCCTCGAACCCGGCCGCCTTTGACAGAGACCTGCCCCTCTCACTGTCTGAGGCGAAAGGGTTTCGCTGGGAGGAAAGGAGAGGAGTTTTCGCTGCGCGAGATTTCCCGTGAAAAGCTGGATTGGGAAAGGCATTTCTCGGCCGCGCTCGACAAGGGCGATCATATGGCCGCCCACGGTAAGAGGTTTGCCCCCTAGGTCCGGGTTTGGGATTCGAAATTGAAAAATTTCGCTAAGTCCAGCGCGCAGTTGATTCCCTGAGAAACGCATAGCTCAGGGTGACTTGGCGGAAAATTCTATTTCGAATCCGAACATTGGAATATCTCGCGCGATGTTGCCCGAGAAAGCTCCTCTTTTGACTCTAAGTCCCGGCGGGATGCCTGTTCCTGGCAAGGCATTCCGCTTTAACGAGAGGGACGAGAGTCAAGAATCCCTCGAACCCGGAAGCCTTTGACAGAGACCTGCCCCTCTCACTGTCTTAGGCGAAAGGGTTTCGCAGGGAGGAAAGGAGAGGAGTTTTCGCTGCGCGAGATATCCCGTGAAAACCTGGATTCGGGAAGGCATTTCTCGGCCGCGCTCGACAAGGGCGATCATATGGCCGCCCACGGTAAGAGGTTTGCCCCCTCGGTCCGGGTTTGGGATTCGAAATTGAAAAATTTCGCTAAGTCCAGCGTGCTGTTGATTCCCTGAGAAGCGCATAGCTCAGGGTGACTTGGCGGAAAATTCTATTTCGAATCCCAACTTCGGAATATCTCGCGCGATGTTGTCCGAGAAAGCTGCCTTTCGACCCTGAGTCCCGGCGGGAAGGAGAGGAGTTTTCGCTGCGCGAGATATCCCGTGAAAAGCTGGATTCGGGAAGGCATTTCTCGGCCGCACTCGACAAGGGCGATCATATGGCCGCCCACGGCAAGAGGTTTGCCCCCTCGGTCCGGGTTTGGGATTCGAAATTGAAAATTTTCGCTAAGTCCAGCGTGCTGTTGATTCCCTGAGAAACGCATAGCTCAGGGTGACTTGGCGGAAAATTCTATTTCGAATCCCAACTTCGGAATATCTCGCGCGATGTTGCCCGAGAAAGCTCCTCTTTTGACTCTAAGTCCCGGCGGGATGCCTGTTCCTGGCAAGGCATTCCGCTTTAACGTGAGGGACGAGAGTCAAGAATCCCTCGAACCCGGAAGCCTTTGACAGAGACCTTACCCCGCTCACTGTCTTAGCAAAGGTTTCGCAGGGAGAAAGGAAGAGTTTTCCGCTGCGCGAGATAATCCGTGAAACCGGATTCCGGAAGCATTTCTCGCCGCGCTCGACAAGGCGATCATATGGCCCCCAAGGTAAGAGATATCCTCCTCGGTTCCAAAGTCCGACTTTGGGAAAATCTCGCGCGTTGTTGCCTGAAGAAAATCTCCTATTCGGACCCTGAGCCCGCGGGAAGGAAAGGAGTTTCGCTGCGCGATATTTCCGTGAAGAGCCGATTGGGGAGGGCATTCATGGCCGCGCTCACAGGGCGATTCATAGGCCGCCCACGTAAGAATATTCCCCTCGGTCTGTGTCGCATTCGAAATTTGAAATTTCGCTCGAGAGTCCAGATCTTGTTGATATCCCTGAGGATGGGAAATGGGAACTTTGCGGAAATACGATTTTGAATTCGACTTCGGAATATCTCGCGCGCTGTGGCCCGAGAAAGCTCCTCTTTCGAGCCCAGAGGCCCGGCGGAAGAGAGGAGTTTTCGCATCGCGAAGAGTATCCGCGTGAAAAACCCTGGATTCGGGAAGCATTCTCGGCGCGCTCGACAAGGGCCGATCATAGACCGCCCACGGCAGAAGTTTCCCCACGGTCCCGGTTTGGATCGAAATTGAAAAATTTCGCCAAAAGTCCAGCGTGCTGTTGATTCCTGAGATTTATGCAGCTCAGGGTGAATTAGCGGAAAATACGATTTCGAATCCGACTTGGAAAATCTCCCGCCGATGTGCCCGAGAAAGCTCCTCTTTCACTCTTGATCCCGGAAGGAGAAGGATGTTTTCGTCTGCGCCGAGATTTTCCGTGAAAAACCTGATTCGGAAGCATTTCTCGGCCCGCTCGACAAGGCGATCAATATGGCCGCCCACGGAAGAAATATCCCTCTCGTCCAACCAAATCCGACTTGCAAAAATCCCGCGCCGTTGTTCCTGATGGAAAGATCCTCTTCCACCCTGAGTCCCCGGGAAGAGATTGAGTTTCGACTTGCGCGAGATTTTTCCGTGAAAAGCGATCGGAAGGTTATTTTCGGCCCGCTCGACAAGGGCGATCATATGCCGCCCAGGTAAAGATATCCCTCAGTCCAAAAAATCCGACTTTTGGAAATTCTCGCCGCGTGTGCCCGGAGAAATATCCTCTTCCGACCCTGAGTCCGGGCGGGAAGGAAAGGAGGTTTCGCTGCGCGGGATTTCCCGTGAAGAGCCGGATTGGGGGGGCATTTCTCGCCCGCGCCGACAAGGGCCATCAATAGACGCCCACGCAAAAGTTTGCCCCCACGTCCGTTTGATTCGAAATTGAAAAAAATTTCGCTAAGTCCAGCGTGCTGTTGATTCCCTGAGCAAACGCATAGCTTCAGGGTGACTTAGCGGACAATACGATTTCGAATCCGACTTTGGAAAATCTCCGGCGAGTTGCAAGAGAAATCTCCTCTTTCGACCCTGAGTCCCGGCGAGAAAGGGAGTTTCGCTGCGCGAGATTTTCCGTGAAAAACTGGATCGGGAAAGCATTTCTCGGCCGCGCTCGACAAGGGCGATCATATGGCCGCCCAGGGTAAGAGATATTCCCCCCTCAGTCCAAAATCTCGACTTTGGAAAAATCTCGCGCGTTGTCCTGAAAATCTCCTCTTCGACCCTGAGTTCCCAGAACGGAAGGAAAGAAGTTTCGCGTGCGCGAGATTTCCCTGAAAGCCGATTTGGGAGGCATTTCTCGCCGCGCTCGACCCAAGGGCGATCATAGAGCCCCCACGGCAATGAGGTTGCCCCACGTCCGGGTTTTGGTTCGAAATTGAAAAAAATTTCGCTAAGTTCCAGCGTGCTGTGATCCCTGAATTGCAGAGCTCAGGTGACTTAGCGGAAAAACGAATTTTCGAATCCGACTTTGAAAATCTCCCCGATGTTGCAAGAGAAATCTCCTCTTTCGACCCTGAGTCCCGGCGGGAAGAAAGAGGGTTCGCTGCGCGAGATTTTCCGTGAAAACCTGATTTCGGAAAGGCATTTCTCGCCGCGCCGACAAGGGCCATTATGGCCGCCCACGTAAGAGATATCCCCCCTCAGTCCAAAATCCGCCTTTGGAAAAATCTCGCGCGTTGTTGCCTGAGAAATCTCCTCTTCCGGCCCTGAGTCCCGGCGGAAGGAAAGAGGTTTCGCTGCGCGAGATTTCCCGTGAAGAGCCGGGTTGGGGCATTTCTCCGCCGCGCTCGACAAGGGCGAATCATTAGAGCCCCCACGCAAGAGTTTCCCCCCACGGTCCGGTTTGGGGATTCGAAATGTGGAAAAAATTTTCGCTAATTCCAGCGTGCTGTTGATTCCCTGAGAATTGCATAGCTCAGGGTGACTTATCGGAAAAATCCGATTTCGAATCCGACTTTGGAAAATCTCCCGCAATGTGCCAGAGAAATCTCCTCTTTCGACCCTGATCCCACGCGGAAGGAGAAGGAGTTTCGCTTGCGCTGATTCCTGAAAAACCTAGGATTCGGGAAGGCATCTCGGCCCGCGCATCGACTAGGGCGATCATATGGCCGCCCGGTAAGAGATTCCCCCCCTCAGTCCAAAATCCGACTTTGAAAAATCTCGCGCGTTTTTGCCTGAGAAATCTCCTCTTCCACCCTGAGTCCCGGCGGAAGGAAAGGAGGTTTCGCTGCGCAAGATTTCCCGTGAAGAGCCGGATTGGGGAGGGCATTTCTCGGCCGCGCTCGACAAGGGCGATCATAGAGCCGCCCACGGCAAGAAGTTTGCCCCCACGGTCCGGGTTTGGGATTCGAAATTGAAAAAATTCGCTAAGTCCAGCGTGCTGTTGATTCCCTGAGAAACGCATAGCTCAGGGTGACTTAGCGGAAAATACGATTTCGAATCCGACTTTGGAAAATCTCCCGCAATGTTGCATGAGAAATCTCCTCTTTCGACCCTGAGTCCCGGCGGGAAGGAAAGGAGGTTTCGCTGCGCGAGATTTTCCGTGAAAACCTGGATTCGGGAAGGCATTTCTCGGCCGCGCTCGACAAGGGCGATCATATGGCCGCCCACGGTAAGAGATATCCCTCTCGGTCCAAAATCCGACTTTGGAAAAATCTCGCGCGTTGTTGCCTGAGAAAGCTCCTCTTTCGACCCTGAGTCCCGGCGGAAAGGAAAGGAGGTTTCGCTGCGCGAGATTTCCCGAAAACCTGATTTAGAAAGGAATTTTATTGCCCGCTCCACAGGGGCGATCATACGCGCCACAGTAAGAAAAAACCCCCCTCAGTCACCAAATTCCGACTGTGAAAATCCGCGCGTTGTTGCCCGAGAAAGCGCCTCTTTCGACCCTGAGTCCCGGCGGGACTGGAAGGAGAGAGTTTTCCGCTGCGGTCGAGATTTCCCGTGAAAAGCTGGATTTGGAAGTATTTCTCGGCCGCGCTCGACAGGCATCATATGGCCGCCCACCGTACGCGCATATCCCCCCTCAGTCCAAAATCCTGACTTTGGAAAATCTCGCGCGTTTGTTGCCTGAGAAATCTCCTCTTCCGACCCTGAGTCCCGGCGGGTAGGAAAGGAAGTTTCGCTGCGCGAGATTTTCCGTGAAAACCTGGATTTGGGAAGGGTATTTCTCGGCCGCGCTCGACAAGGGCGATCATATGGCCGCCCACGGTAAGAAATATCCCCCCTCAGTCCAAAATCCGACTTTGGAAAATCTCGCGCGTTGTTGCCCGAGAAAGCTCCTCTTTGGACTCTAAGTCCCGGCGGGGGGCCTGGGAAGGAGAGGAGTTTTCGCTGCGCGAGATTTCCCGTGAAAAGCTGGATTTGGGAAGGTATTTCTCGGCCGCGCTCGACAAGGGCGATCATATGGCCGCCCACGGTAAGAAATATCCCCCCTCAGTCCAAAATCCGACTTTGGAAAATCTCGCGCGTTGTTGCCTGAGAAATCTCCTCTTCCGACCCTGAGTCCCGGCGGGAAGGAAAGGAAGTTTCGCTGCGCGAGATTTCCCGTGAAAACCTGGATTTGGGAAGGGTATTTCTCGGCCGCGCTCGACAAGGGCGATCATAGGGCCGCCCAGAGTCAGAAATTTTCCCTCCGAGTTGAGTGCTGGACTTTGAAAAATTTTGGTCGGTCGGTCCCGAAAAATGGCTGGCGATTAGGAAAGTGACTCTGAACGAGAGTGTCCACGTACTCGTCTGGGTGTGAAACGTGCTCTCCCGAAGTCTGGTTTGGTCGAAATTTTGGTCTGGGGACTTTGAAAATTTTTGGATTTTTCGATAAGCCTCTGCACCAGAGAATTTCGGAAAATTTTATATAGGGAATTTAAAAAATGTCTCGCAACGACCGTACCCACGTACTCGTCTGGGTCTGAAACGCGCTCTCCCGAAGTCTGGTTTGGTCGAAATTTTGGTCGGGAACTTAGAATTTTCTCGAGTCTGCCCGAGTGGGGACTTAGAAAAAATTTTGGTCCGAAAAAATGGCTGGGGATTAGCAAAGTGTCTCGGAACGAGACTGTCCACGTACTCGTCCGGGTCTGAAACGTGCTCTCCCGAAGTCTGGTTTGGTCGAAATTTTGGTCGGGGGACTTAGAATTTTTTCGATTTTTCAATAAGCCACTGCACCACAGAATTTCGGAAAATTTTATATAGGGAATTTTAAAAATGTCTCGCAACGAGCTTACCCACGTACTCGTCTGGGTCTGAAACGTGCTCTCCCGAAGTCTGGTTTGGTCGAAATTTTGGTCGGGGGACTTAGAATTTTTTCGATTTTTCGTTAAGCCGCTGCACCAAAAAAAAAAAGTTGGTTTTTCGAAAAAAAATCTCCAGGAGAGACTACCAGTAGGCTCGTCTCGGTCTGAAACGTACTCTCCCGAAGTTTGAAAGGATGCCAAAAATTTCAAGTTAAGCCACTGCACCACCCAAAATTTTTTTGACTAAATTTTGCTGACGGGTGGGGTGGTATACGGGGCGAGGAAGCATTATGTATAGAGAGGGGTAGCTGGGCCGCGGAAAAATTTTTTTTCTATAAAATTAATTTTATTTAAAGCGCTTTTCAAGCCTTTAGATGTTATTTTCTATCAAATTCGACAAAAAAAAGTACGAGTGTTTGCCACATTATTATGACGA
The DNA here is from genome assembly GCA_015478945.1 of Trachelipus rathkii. Classification (NCBI taxonomy): domain Eukaryota; kingdom Metazoa; phylum Arthropoda; class Malacostraca; order Isopoda; family Trachelipodidae; genus Trachelipus; species Trachelipus rathkii. The sequence goes on from JABUQX010051021.1 coordinate 18,308, forward strand.
ATTTCTGCCCCAACTTGATATAGGGGGTGCCGAGTGAGAAAAGAGACATACCTGGTTCGGCCGAACAGTATCCAGCACCAATGTCAATGTCACGCGTCTCTCTGTATTCAGGAGTGGTATACAGGGCCTAGACCGTGGGGACTAAGGCTGGATACGGTAGGATCTCCCCACCAGCTGAGAGCTAGCTACCAAGCTCTCAGTCAGGCAGGCAGACGACACCCATCATCGCCCCTGCTCCCAACTCTCCGAGACATAGAGGCATTCGGAGAGGTGGAACAGGGAAGATGATGGTGAGGCAGCCGGGAGATGAGTTTCTCCCGGGTGTCACCACTCGGAGGTTCCGAGCATCCCGTGTTAATGTCAATGTCACGTCTCTCTCTGCGGTCAGGAGTGGTACGCAGGGCCTAGAGCGTGGGGACTGAGGCGGGATGGGAGGACCTCCACCGCGTCTGCCTGTGTCAGGAGGGCAAAGCTCGATGAGAACGCCCGGCTGGGGCGGGACGAGTAGTGTCTTGTGAGCTGTTGGTGACATCCTTCCAGGGACTAACCAGGCAGTTCACAGGCATTATTATGTCCCGTGGCCCTCTCACGGTGATATTGCTCTCTCGACGAGTGGGAAGCCGGAGGTACGGAGAGACTGCAGGAACGAGGCGGTCTTCCGTGACCAAAGGTGAAAAACTCAAAATCGAGGTGTCAAGTCCCGGAGAGGGTGCAGCCGGGTGATCGAACTTTTCCGTGATTTTGGTCGAAAAAGGCGGAATTTTCCGCCTTTTCACGGAAAAGTAGAGCTTTTGCTCGACCTGCCAAGGTCTTGGACGATCTTTTAGGCGGGTGAGGGGTTATCTCGGAGTGGCAGCTCCTGGGCCGCCTTGTAGCGGCTACGAGGAGAGCACAGTCCGAGACAAACCTTTACCCCGACTTGAAGATTGGCCATCCTCTCGAGAAGTAGAGGACTTCCTCCCTGGAGGAAGGTGCCAATGACGCTTCTCTCAGGCAGACACCAATCATCGGAACCCGTCGTTCCTCACTCTCCCCGATAGTAGTAGCACGAGGAGGGGTGGAACAGGGAAGACGATGTTGAGGCAACCGGGAGATGAGTTTCTCCCGGGTGTCACCACTCGGAGGTTCCGAGCATCCCGTGTTAATGTCAATGTCACGTCTCTCTCTGCGGTCAGGAGTGGTACGCAGGGCCTAGAGCGTGGGGACTGAGGCGGGATGGGAGGACCTCCACCGCGTCTGCCTGTGTCAGGAGGGCAAAGCTCGATGAGAACGCCCGGCTGGGGCGGGACGAGTAGTGTCTTGTGAGCTGTTGGTGACATCCTTCCAGGGACTAACCAGGCAGTTCACAGGCATTATTATGTCCCGTGGCCCTCTCACGGTGATATTGCTCTCTCGACGAGTGGGAAGCCGGAGGTACGGAGAGACTGCAGGAACGAGGCGGTCTTCCGTGACCAAAGGTGAAAAACTCAAAATCGAGGTGTCAAGTCCCGGAGAGGGTGCAGCCGGGTGATCGAACTTTTCCGTGATTTTGGTCGAAAAAGGCGGAATTTTCCGCCTTTTCACGGAAAAGTAGAGCTTTTGCTCGACCTGCCAAGGTCTTGGACGATCTTTTAGGCGGGTGAGGGGTTATCTCGGAGTGGCAGCTCCTGGGCCGCCTTGTAGCGGCTACGAGGAGAGCACAGTCCGAGACAAACCTTTACCCCGACTTGAAGATTGGCCATCCTCTCGAGAAGTAGAGGACTTCCTCCCTGGAGGAAGGTGCCAATGACGCTTCTCTCAGGCAGACACCAATCATCGGAACCCGTCGTTCCTCACTCTCCCCGATAGTAGTAGCACGAGGAGGGGTGGAACAGGGAAGACGATGTTGAGGCAACCGGGAGATGAGTTTCTCCCGGGTGTCACCACTCGGAGGTTCCGAGCATCCCGTGTTAATGTCAATGTCACGTCTCTCTCTGCGGTCAGGAGTGGTACGCAGGGCCTAGAGCGTGGGGACTGAGGCGGGATGGGAGGACCTCCACCGCGTCTGCCTGTGTCAGGAGGGCAAAGCTCGATGAGAACGCCCGGCTGGGGCGGGACGAGTAGTGTCTTGTGAGCTGTTGGTGACATCCTTCCAGGGACTAACCAGGCAGTTCACAGGCATTATTATGTCCCGTGGCCCTCTCACGGTGATATTGCTCTCTCGACGAGTGGGAAGCCGGAGGTACGGAGAGACTGCAGGAACGAGGCGGTCTTCCGTGACCAAAGGTGAAAAACTCAAAATCGAGGTGTCAAGTCCCGGAGAGGGTGCAGCCGGGTGATCGAACTTTTCCGTGATTTTGGTCGAAAAAGGCGGAATTTTCCGCCTTTTCACGGAAAAGTAGAGCTTTTGCTCGACCTGCCAAGGTCTTGGACGATCTTTTAGGCGGGTGAGGGGTTATCTCGGAGTGGCAGCTCCTGGGCCGCCTTGTAGCGGCTACGAGGAGAGCACAGTCCGAGACAAACCTTTACCCCGACTTGAAGATTGGCCATCCTCTCGAGAAGTAGAGGACTTCCTCCCTGGAGGAAGGTGCCAATGACGCTTCTCTCAGGCAGACACCAATCATCGGAACCCGTCGTTCCTCACTCTCCCCGATAGTAGTAGCACGAGGAGGGGTGGAACAGGGAAGACGATGTTGAGGCAACCGGGAGATGAGTTTCTCCCGGGTGTCACCACTCGGAGGTTCCGAGCATCCCGTGTTAATGTCAATGTCACGTCTCTCTCTGCGTTCAGGAGTGGTACGCAGGGCCTAGAGCGTGGGGACTGAGGCGGGATGGGAGGACCTCCACCGCGTCTGCCTGTGTCAGGAGGGCAAAGCTCGATGAGAACGCCCGGCTGGGGCGGGACGAGTAGTGTCTTGTGAGCTGTTGGTGACATCCTTCCAGGGACTAACCAGGCAGTTCACAGGCATTATTATGTCCCGTGGCCCTCTCACGGTGATATTGCTCTCTCGACGAGTGGGAAGCCGGAGGTACGGAGAGACTGCAGGAACGAGGCGGTCTTCCGTGACCAAAGGTGAAAAACTCAAAATCGAGGTGTCAAGTCCCGGAGAGGGTGCAGCCGGGTGATCGAACTTTTCCGTGATTTTGGTCGAAAAAGGCGGAATTTTCCGCCTTTTCACGGAAAAGTAGAGCTTTTGCTCGACCTGCCAAGGTCTTGGACGATCTTTTAGGCGGGTGAGGGGTTATCTCGGAGTGGCAGCTCCTGGGCCGCCTTGTAGCGGCTACGAGGAGAGCACAGTCCGAGACAAACCTTTACCCCGACTTGAAGATTGGCCATCCTCTCGAGAAGTAGAGGACTTCCTCCCTGGAGGAAGGTGCCAATGACGCTTCTCTCAGGCAGACACCAATCATCGGAACCCGTCGTTCCTCACTCTCCCCGATAGTAGTAGCACGAGGAGGGGTGGAACAGGGAAGACGATGTTGAGGCAACCGGGAGATGAGTTTCTCCCGGGTGTCACCACTCGGAGGTTCCGAGCATCCCGTGTTAATGTCAATGTCACGTCTCTCTCTGCGTTCAGGAGTGGTACGCAGGGCCTAGAGCGTGGGGACTGAGGCGGGATGGGAGGACCTCCACCGCGTCTGCCTGTGTCAGGAGGGCAAAGCTCGATGAGAACGCCCGGCTGGGGCGGGACGAGTAGTGTCTTGTGAGCTGTTGGTGACATCCTTCCAGGGACTAACCAGGCAGTTCACAGGCATTATTATGTCCCGTGGCCCTCTCACGGTGATATTGCTCTCTCGACGAGTGGGAAGCCGGAGGTACGGAGAGACTGCAGGAACGAGGCGGTCTTCCGTGACCAAAGGTGAAAAACTCAAAATCGAGGTGTCAAGTCCCGGAGAGGGTGCAGCCGGGTGATCGAACTTTTCCGTGATTTTGGTCGAAAAAGGCGGAATTTTCCGCCTTTTCACGGAAAAGTAGAGCTTTTGCTCGACCTGCCAAGGTCTTGGACGATCTTTTAGGCGGGTGAGGGGTTATCTCGGAGTGGCAGCTCCTGGGCCGCCTTGTAGCGGCTACGAGGAGAGCACAGTCCGAGACAAACCTTTACCCCGACTTGAAGATTGGCCATCCTCTCGAGAAGTAGAGGACTTCCTCCCTGGAGGAAGGTGCCAATGACGCTTCTCTCAGGCAGACACCAATCATCGGAACCCGTCGTTCCTCACTCTCCCCGATAGTAGTAGCACGAGGAGGGGTGGAACAGGGAAGACGATGTTGAGGCAACCGGGAGATGAGTTTCTCCCGGGTGTCACCACTCGGAGGTTCCGAGCATCCCGTGTTAATGTCAATGTCACGTCTCTCTCTGCGGTCAGGAGTGGTACGCAGGGCCTAGAGCGTGGGGACTGAGGCGGGATGGGAGGACCTCCACCGCGTCTGCCTGTGTCAGCTGGGCAAAGCTCGATGAGACCGCCAGGCAGGGGCGGGACACGAGTGTCTTCTCACAGTTGTCGCAGCTCTCCTACGTAAAGTAGGAGAGCGAGAAGGCATTATGTCCTACCTTTGCCCTCTCACTGGGATAAAGCTCTCTCGACTAGAGTCCTAAGCCGGAGGTACGGAGAGACTGCCAGAACGAGGTGGCGGTCTTCCGGGACCAAAAGTGAAAAACTCAAATCGAAGGGTCGAGTCCCGGAGAGGGTGCAGCCGTGGCGGTCGAGCTTTCCCTGCTTCGAGGTCGAAAAAAGGCGGATTTTCCGCCTTTTTACGGAAAAGTAGAGCCTTTTCTCGACCCGTTGAGCTCTTGGACGATCTTTCTGGCGGGGTGGAGGTTATCTCGGGAAGGCGGCGCCTGGGCCGTCTAGAAACATCTACGAGGCGAGCCGAGTCCGAGACAAACCTTTACCCCGACTTGAAGATTGGCCATCCTCGCGAGAAGAAGAAGAGGTCTTCCCTGGTAAGGAAGGTGCCAATGACGCTTCGTACTCGCAGGCAGACGCCCCATCATCGCTCCTGCTTCCCACTCTCCGCGAGATAGATGCATGCTGAGAGGTGGAACGGGGAAGATGATGATGAGGCATCCGGGAGATGAGTTTCTCCCGGGTGTCACCACTCGGAGGTTCCGAGCATCCCGTGTTAATGTCAATGTCACGTCTCTCTCTGCGTAAAGGAGTGGTACGCAGGGCCTAGAGCGTGGGGACTGAGGCGGGATGGGAGGACCTCCACCGCGTCTGCCTGTGTCAGCAGGGCAAAGCTCGATGAGACCGCCTGGCTGCTGGGGCGGGACACGAGTGTCTTCTCACAGTTGTCGCAGCTCTCCTACGTAAAGTAGGAGAGCGAGAAGGCATTATGTCCTCCCCTTGCCCTCTCACTGGGATAAAGCTCTCTCGACTAGAGTCCTAAGCCGGAGGTACGGAGAGACTGCCAGAACGAGGTGGTGGTCTTCCGGGACCAAAAGTGAAAAACTCAAATCGAGGGGTCGAGTCCCGGAGAGGGTGCAGCCGTGGCGCTCGAGCTTTCCCTGCTTCGAGGTCGAAAAAAGGCGGATTTTCCGCCTTTTTACGGAAAAGTAGAGCCTTTTTTCGACCCGTTGAGCTCTTGGACGATCTTTCTGGCGGGGTGGAGGTTATCTCGGGAAGGCGGCGCCTGGGCCGTCTAGAAACATCTACGAGGCGAGCCGAGTCCGAGACAAACCTTTACCCCGACTTGAAGATTGGCCATCCTCGCGAGAAGAAGAAGAGGTCTTCCCTGGTAAGGAAGGTGCCAATGACGCTTCGTACTCGCAGGCAGAAGCCCCATCATCGCTCCTGCTTCCCACTCTCCGCGAGATAGATGCATGCGGAGAGGTGGAACGGGGAAGATGATGGTGAGGCATCCGGGAGATGAGTTTCTCCCGGGTGTCACCACTCGGAGGTTCCGAGCATCCCGTGTTAATGTCAATGTCACGTCTCTCTCTGCGTTCAGGAGTGGTACGCAGGGCCTAGAGCGTGGGGACTGAGGCGGGATGGGAGGATCTTCACCGCGTCTGCCTGTGTCAGCAGGGCAAAGCTCGATGAGACCGCCTGGCTGCTGGGGCGGGACACGAGTGTCTTCTCACAGTTGTCGCAGCTCTCCTACGTAAAGTAGGAGAGCGAGAAGGCATTATTATGTCCTCCCTTTGCCCTCTCACTGGGATAAAGCTCTCTCGACTAGAGTATTAAGCCGGAGGTACGGAGAGACTGCCAGAACGAGGTGGCGGTCTTCCGGGACCAAAAGTGAAAAACTCAAATCGAGGGGTCGAGTCCCGGAGAGGGTGCAGCCGTGGCGCTCGAGCTTTCCCTGCTTCGAGGTCGAAAAAAGGCGGATTTTCCGCCTTTTTACGGAAAAGTAGAGCCTTTTTTCGACCCGTTGAGCTCTTGAACGATCTTCCTGGCGGGGTGGAGGTTATCTCGGGAAGGCGGCGCCTGGGCCGTCTAGAAACATCTACGAGGCAAGCCGAGTCCGAGACAAACCTTTACCCCGACTTGAAGATTGGCCATCCTCGCGAGAAGAAGAAGAGGTCTTCCCTGGTAAGGAAGGTGCCAATGACGCTTCGTACTCGCAGGCAGAAGCCCCATCATCGCTCCTGCTTCCCACTCTCCGCGAGATAGATGCATGCGGAGAGGTGGAACGGGGAAGATGATGGTGAGGCATCCGGGAGATGAGTTTCTCCCGGGTGTCACCACTCGGAGGTTCCGAGCATCCCGTGTTAATGTCAATGTCACGTCTCTCTCTGCGTTCAGGAGTGGTACGCAGGGCCTAGAGCGTGGGGACTGAGGCGGGATGGGAGGAACTTCACCGCGTCTGCCTGTGTCAGCAGGGCAAAGCTCGATGAGACCGCCTGGCTGCTGGGGCGGGACACGAGTGTCTTCTCACAGTTGTCGCAGCTCTCCTACGTAAAGTAGGAGAGCGAGAAGGCATTATTATGTCCTCCCTTTGCCCTCTCACTGGGATAAAGCTCTCTCGACTAGAGTATTAAGCCGGAGGTACGGAGAGACTGCCAGAACGAGGTGGCGGTCTTCCGGGACCAAAAGTGAAAAACTCAAATCGAGGGTCGAGTCCCGGAGAGGGTGCAGCCGTGGCGCTCGAGCTTTCCCTGCTTCGAGGTCGAAAAAAGGCGGATTTTCCGCCTTTTTACGGAAAAGTAGAGCCTTTTCTCGACCCGTTGAGCTCTTGGACGATCTTCCTGGCGGGGTGGAGGTTATCTCGGGAGGGCGGCGCCTGGGCCGTCTAGAAACATCTACGAGGCGAGCCGAGTCCGAGACAAACCTTTACCCCGACTTGAAGATTGGCCATCCTCGCGAGAAGAAGAAGAGGTCTTCCCTGGTAAGGAAGGTGCCAATGACGCTTCGTACTCGCAGGCAGACGCCCCATCATCGCTCCTGCCTCCCACTCTCCGCGAGATAGATGCATGCGGAGAGGTGGAACGGGGAAGATGATGGTGAGGCATCCGGGAGATGAGTTTCTCCCGGGTGTCACCACTCGGAGGTTCCGAGCATCCCGTGTTAATGTCAATGTCACGTCTCTCTCTGCGTTCAGGAGTGGTACGCAGGGCCTAGAGCGTGGGGACTGAGGCGGGATGGGAGGACCTCCACCGCGTCTGCCTGTGTCAGCAGGGCAAAGCTCGATGAGACCGCCAGGCTGCTGGGGCGGGACACGAGTGTCTTCTCACAGTTGTCGCAGCTCTCCTACGTAAAGTAGGAGAGCGAGAAGGCATTATATCCTACCTTTGCCCTCTCACTGGGATAAAGCTCTCTCGACAAGAGTCCTAAGCCGGAGGTACGGAGAGACTGCCAGAACGAGGTGGCGGTCTTCCGGGACCAAAAGTGAAAAGCTCAAATCGAAGGGTCGAGTCCCGGAGAGGGTGCAGCCGTGGCGCTCGAGCTTTCCCTGCTTCGAGGTCGAAAAAAGGCGGATTTTCCGCCTTTTTACGGAAAAATAGAGCTTTTTCTCGAGTTGTTGAGTCTGTGGTTTGTTTTCTAGTCGGGGGAAGGTTATCTCATTAGGGCGGATTGCTCGGCCGCCTAGAAACATTTACGAGTAACGATGCATTTGAGAAAAACCTTTCCCCCGACTTGAAAATTGGCCCTCCGCGCAAGAGGATAGACCGTTCGTCCCGGCGAATGATGTCAATGAACCTCGTGGTCGCGTGGAAAGGATGGCGCGGCCCCCCTGCTCCTCCTCCTCCTCTCTGGGTAGTAGCGAGTGGTAGTAGGGGTTATACTCGAGGCAGTTTACTACGGGAAGGGTGTCAGTCAGCAGCGCTCTTCAGCAGTTCGAACGGAGACAAAAAAGCGGTCTTCCACTCCCCTCTACCGAACTGGCAATAACTCTGCTCGTGTTTGGATATGGAACTGGGGGTCCGCTTCTGCTGAAAAGCTTTGCTGTCTCTCCCTCTTCTTTAGTTGCTGCCAAGAGGGTACTTCCAAGTCCAGTCAAGAACGGGGAGAGAGCGAGGTTGGGTTCCCTTCTCTCTCCCAGCGCGTGGTGTCCGGGTTTGGGCTTCTAGCTTGGTGCGTGACTGTCTGTTGTCTCGTCACCCTCTCCTGGCATATAGACTCACGACGACGGTGGATCGCGAGGAAGTGGAATTCTGCTTACCCCTCTAGCAGTTTTCCGTGACCTTAGTCGAAAACCTGAAATCGAGAGAAAAATTCACGGAGAGGTGTCGAAGCTCAGCAGTCGTCGTTCCGCGGTTAGAGGCCAAAAAAGGCGGATTTTTCCGCCTTTTTACGGAAAAATAGAGCTTTTTCTCGAATTGTTGAGTCTGTGGTTCGTTTTCTGGTCGGGGGAAGGTTATCTCATTAGGGCGGATTGCTCGGCCGCCTAGAAACATTTTACGAGTAACGATGCATTTGAGAAAAACCTTTCCCCTGACTTGAAAATTGGCCCTCCGCGCAAGAGGATAGACCGTTCGTCCCGGCGAATGATGTCAATGAACCTCGTGGTCGCGTGGAAAGGATGGCGCGGCCCCCCTGCTCCTTCTCTCTGGGTAGTAGCGAGTGGTAGTAGGGGTTATACTCGAGGCAGTTTACTACGGGAAGGGTGTCAGTCAGCAGCGCTCTTCAGCAGTTCGAACGGAGACAAAAAAGCGGTCTTCCACTCCCCTCTACCGAACTGGCAATAACTCTGCTCGTGTTTGGATATGGAACTGGGGGTCCGCTTCTGCTGAAAAGCTCTGCTGTCTCTCCCTCTTCTTTAGTTGCTGCCAAGAGGGTACTTCCAAGTCCAGTCAAGAACGGGGAGAGAGCGAGGTTGGGTTCCCTTCTCTCTCCCAGCGCGTGGTGTCCGGGTTTGGGCTTCTAGCTTGGTGCGTGACTGTCTGTTGTCTCGTCACCCTCTCCTGGCATATAGACTCACGACGACGGTGGATCGCGAGGAAGTGGAACTCTGCTTACCCCTCTAGCAGTTTTCCGTGACCTTAGTCGAAAAACTGAAATCGAGAGAAAAATTCACGGAGAGGTGTCGAAGCTCAGCAGTCGTCGTTCCGCGGTTAGAGGCCAAAAAAGGCGGATTTTTCCGCCTTTTTACGGAAAAATAGAGCTTTTTCTCGAATTGTTGAGTCTGTGGTTTGTTTTCTGGTCGGGGGAAGGTTATCTCATTAGGGCGGATTGCTCGGCCGCCTAGAAACATTTTACGAGTAACGATGCATTTGAGAAAAACCTTTCCCCTGACTTGAAAATTGGCCCTCCGCGCAAGAGGATAGACCGTTCGTCCCGGCGAATGATGTCAATGAACCTCGTGGTCGCGTGGAAAGGATGGCGCGGCCCCCCTGCTGCTGCTGCTCCTCCTCCTCTCTGGGTAGTAGTGAGTGGAAGGTGGTGGTACTGGGGGTGATACTCGAGGCAGTTTACTACGGAACTGCTAAAGAAAGCTGCTGACACCCTTCCCGTAGTAAACTGCCTCGAGTATCACCCCTACTACCACCACCTTCCACTCTCTACTACCCAGAGAGGAGGAGGAGCAGCAGCAGCAGGGGGGCCGCGCCATCCTTTCCACGCGACCACGAGGTTCATTGACATCATTCGCCGGGACGAACGGTCTATCCTCTTGCGCGGAGGGCCAATTTTCAAGTCAGGGGAAAGGTTTTTCTCAAATGCATCGTTACTCGTAAAATGTTTCTAGGCGGCCGAGCAATCCGCCCTAATGAGATAACCTTCCCCCGACCAGAAAACAAACCACAGACTCAACAATTCGAGAAAAAGCTCTATTTTTCCGTAAAAAGGCGGAAAAATCCGCCTTTTTTGGCCTCTAACCGCGGAACGACGACTGCTGAGCTTCGACACCTCTCCGTGAATTTTTCTCTCGATTTCAGTTTTTCGACTAAGGTCACGGAAAACTGCTAGAGGGGTAAGCAGAGTTCCACTTCCTCGCGATCCACCGTCGTCGTGAGTCTATATGCCAGGAGAGGGTGACGAGACAACAGACAGTCACGCACCAAGCTAGAAGCCCAAACCCGGACACCACGCGCTGGGAGAGAGAAGGGAACCCAACCTCGCTCTCTCCCCGTTCTTGACTGGACTTGGAAGTACCCTCTTGGCAGCAACTAAAGAAGAGGGAGAGACAGCAGAGCTTTTCAGCAGAAGCGGACCCCCAGTTCCATATCCAAACACGAGCAGAGTTATTGCCAGTTCGGTAGAGGGAGTGAAAGCGCTTTTTTGTCTCCGTTCGAACTGCTGAAGAGCGCTGCTGACTGACACCCTTCCCGTAGTAAACTGCCTCGAGTATAACCCCTACTACCACTCGCTACTACCCAGAGAGAAGGAGCAGGGGGGCCGCGCCATCCTTTCCACGCGACCACGAGGTTCATTGACATCATTCGCCGGGACGAACGGTCTATCCTCTTGCGCGGAGGGCCAATTTTCAAGTCAGGGGAAAGGTTTTTCTCAAATGCATCGTTACTCGTAAAATGTTTCTAGGCGGCCGAGCAATCCGCCCTAATGAGATAACCTTCCCCCGACCAGAAAACGAACCACAGACTCAACAATTCGAGAAAAAGCTCTATTTTTCCGTAAAAAGGCGGAAAAATCCGCCTTTTTTGGCCTCTAACCGCGGAACGACGACTGCTGAGCTTCGACACCTCTCCGTGAATTTTTCTCTCGATTTCAGGTTTTCGACTAAGGTCACGGAAAACTGCTAGAGGGATAAGCAGAGTTCCACTTCCTCGCGATCCACCGTCGTCGCGAGTCTATATGCCAGGAGAGGGTGACGAGACAACAGACAGTCACGCACCAAGCTAGAAGCCCAAACCCGGACACCACGCGCTGGGAGAGAGAAGGGAACCCAACCTCGCTCTCTCCCCGTTCTTGACTGGACTTGGAAGTACCCTCTTGGCAGCAACTAAAGAAGAGGGAGAGACAGCAAAGCTTTTCAGCAGAAGCGGACCCCCAGTTCCATATCCAAACACGAGCAGAGTTATTGCCAGTTCGGTAGAGGGAGTGAAAGAGACCGCTTTTTACTCCGTTCGAACTGCTAAAGAAAGCTGCTGACACCCTTCCCGTAGTAAACTGCCTCGAGTATCACCCCTACTACCACCACCTTCCACTCTCTACTACCCAGAGAGGAGGAGGAGCAGCAGCAGCAGGGGGGCCGCGCCATCCTTTCCACGCGACCACGAGGTTCATTGACATCATTCGCCGGGACGAACGGTCTATCCTCTTGCGCGGAGGGCCAATTTTCAAGTCGGGGGAAAGGTTTTTCTCAAATGCATCGTTACTCGTAAATGTTTCTAGGCGGCCGAGCAATCCGCCCTAATGAGATAACCTTCCCCCGACTAGAAAACAAACCACAGACTCAACAACTCGAGAAAAAGCTCTATTTTTCCGTAAAAAGGCGGAAAATCCGCCTTTTTTCGACCTCGAAGCAGGGAAAGCTCGAGCGCCACGGCTGCACCCTCTCCGGGACTCGACCCTTCGATTTGAGCTTTTCACTTTTGGTCCCGGAAGACCGCCACCTCGTTCTGGCAGTCTCTCCGTACCTCCGGCTTAGGACTCTTGTCGAGAGAGCTTTATCCCAGTGAGAGGGCAAAGGTAGGATATAATGCCTTCTCGCTCTCCTACTTTACGTAGGAGAGCTGCGACAACTGTGAGAAGACACTCGTGTCCCGCCCCAGCAGCCTGGCGGTCTCATCGAGCTTTGCCCAGCTGACACAGGCAGACGCGGTGGAGGTCCTCCCATCCCGCCTCAGTCCCCACGCTCTAGGCCCTGCGTACCACTCCTGAACGCAGAGAGAGACGTGACATTGACATTAACACGGGATGCTCGGAACCTCCGAGTGGTGACACCCGGGAGAAACTCATCTCCCGGATGCCTCACCATCATCTTCCCCGTTCCACCTCTCCGCATGCATCTATCTCGCGGAGAGTGGGAGGCAGGAGCGATGATGGGGCGTCTGCCTGCGAGTACGAAGCGTCATTGGCACCTTCCTTACCAGGGAAGACCTCTTCTTCTTCTCGCGAGGATGGCCAATCTTCAAGTCGGGGTAAAGGTTTGTCTCGGACTCGGCTCGCCTCGTAGATGTTTCTAGACGGCCCAGGCGCCGCCCTCCCGAGATAACCTCCACCCCGCCAGAAAGATCGTCCAAGAGCTCAACGGGTCGAGAAAAGGCTCTACTTTTCCGTAAAAAGGCGGAAAATCCGCCTTTTTTCGACCTCGAAGCAGGGAAAGCTCGAGCGCCACGGCTGCACCCTCTCCGGGACTCGACCCCTCGATTTGAGTTTTTCACTTTTGGTCCCGGAAGACCGCCACCTCGTTCTGGCAGTCTCTCCGTACCTCCGGCTTAATACTCTAGTCGAGAGAGCTTTATCCCAGTGAGAGGGCAAAGGGAGGACATAATAATGCCTTCTCGCTCTCCTACTTTACGTAGGAGAGCTGCGACAACTGTGAGAAGACACTCGTGTCCCGCCCCAGCAGCCAGGCGGTCTCATCGAGCTTTGCCCTGCTGACACAGGCAGACGCGGTGAAGTTCCTCCCATCCCGCCTCAGTCCCCACGCTCTAGGCCCTGCGTACCACTCCTGAACGCAGAGAGAGACGTGACATTGACATTAACACGGGATGCTCGGAACCTCCGAGTGGTGACACCCGGGAGAAACTCATCTCCCGGATGCCTCACCATCATCTTCCCCGTTCCACCTCTCCGCATGCATCTATCTCGCGGAGAGTGGGAAGCAGGAGCGATGATGGGGCTTCTGCCTGCGAGTACGAAGCGTCATTGGCACCTTCCTTACCAGGGAAGACCTCTTCTTCTTCTCGCGAGGATGGCCAATCTTCAAGTCGGGGTAAAGGTTTGTCTCGGACTCGGCTTGCCTCGTAGATGTTTCTAGACGGCCCAGGCGCCGCCTTCCCGAGATAACCTCCACCCCGCCAGGAAGATCGTTCAAGAGCTCAACGGGTCGAGAAAAGGCTCTACTTTTCCGTAAAAAGGCGGAAAATCCGCCTTTTTTCGACCTCGAAGCAGGGAAAGCTCGAGCGCCACGGCTGCACCCTCTCCGGGACTCGACCCCTCGATTTGAGTTTTTCACTTTTGGTCCCGGAAGACCGCCACCTCGTTCTGGCAGTCTCTCCGTACCTCCGGCTTAATACTCTAGTCGAGAGAGCTTTATCCCAGTGAGAGGGCAAAGGGAGGACATAATAATGCCTTCTCGCTCTCCTACTTTACGTAGGAGAGCTGCGACAACTGTGAGAAGACACTCGTGTCCCGCCCCAGCAGCCAGGCGGTCTCATCGAGCTTTGCCCTGCTGACACAGGCAGACGCGGTGAAGATCCTCCCATCCCGCCTCAGTCCCCACGCTCTAGGCCCTGCGTACCACTCCTGAACGCAGAGAGAGACGTGACATTGACATTAACACGGGATGCTCGGAACCTCCGAGTGGTGACACCCGGGAGAAACTCATCTCCCGGATGCCT
>JABUQX010051022.1:0-5000 GCA_015478945.1 Trachelipus rathkii
GAGAACCAAGGAGGTAGCGCACTTTCGTTAATGTTGTAAATGTCCGACTTCGCTCGATCGTAGAGAGTATCTTCTGCAATACGATTTCTAGTCTGAATGTAAATTAGCAGAGTTAGTGATAGGAGATACGAGATTTTTTCCATCGTCCGATAACATTCTCTGTCTCTAGCCCCTAATGGCTTAGTAGAACAATGGACGATCCGATACCATGATTATCGAGTGTTAGAGAAAGAATGTTAGTTCGAAAGAAGGATATGACCTGCTCAATCCCATCAAGCGATTACAGCTCCATCACTTTTATCGGCAGAAATCTTGAACAGAGTCACATAGAGTCAAAGCAGTCATTCAATATAGTTAGGCGTAGAAAAACGACGCATGCCCCCCAATCGGCCGATTCAAAGTGTCACTAGAAAAACGCGATAGGGCAGATGGAGCTGTTGGAGAGAAAAGTATTTAAAATTTATATGAGATTTAAGGTTGTGGTAGATTTACCAATAGGAGCGAAAAAGTTTGTGTTAGTATTTATTATATTATTATATATTATATATATATATTATTTTTTTTATTTTATATATATTATTTAATATTTCTATTACTATTATATATATATATTATATTTTATTATAATATTTTTAATTATTATTATATTATTAATTATTAATTATTTATATATTATATATTTTATATCTTTTGGCTATTATAAGATGTTGACTCTAGGAACGAATCAAATAAAAATGTAAGCGTAATTTTCAATGATATAATTGAGGTTAAATTACATTAGTAATACTGGATTTTTGCAGATTGTAGTATATAAATATTAACAGTAAATTAAAAAGAAATTGACATATATTTTTTTGTGTGCGTTCACACGTTGATATGTCGGCTTTTATAAAAATGAGTAGCTTAGGGCGTGCTTAGGCTATTTATTTCAGTTTAAATGGATGAATTTTGTATAACTAAGTAATAGTTCTGTAGAAACACCTTCGACATGTATGAATATGATATTTGATATTTTTGTGTATTGTTTACGGTTTGTGATCCGTGGGTGGGGCCTTCTGGCATTCCCTCCGTCTATAATTCATTGCCTCACCAAGTCCCCCGCAGAGCGGGGTGCCGCGCTCGAAAGGGGGTTATTGTTGTGTGTGTTGCTATTCGTGTGAGGAGGTTATAGGTTTGTGGTTTTAAATAATAAAAATACCATAATTATTTTATTATAATCGAAAATCAGAATAATAAATTAATATGAAAGAACTTTAGAAAAAGATTTAAATTTCCTATGTAAATATATAATTATATTATAATAAGTAATAAAATAATAATAATTCTGTGAAAGGTAAGAATAATTAATAATTAATACATAGTGAGATAATATAATTAATAATAAAAATCGTTTGTTAATTTGTCTGTAAAAATCTAAAATGCCTATAGGAGCTGCTATAAATAATGGTGAGAAATTTTGCTTTGCAAGTAAAGAAGGGCCGTAATATTCGCGTTGTTTTTCTGTGATCCCGGGGATATTTTTGCTCGGCCGACTATTTAGAGGAGTCAACTCTTTTTATGTAAAGTGTCTCTATTTGGTAGTGTTATATTGTGTTGGTATATTATTATATTATTAGTTTTAGTATTATAATTCTATATATATTATTTATGTATTATATATTTGAGTATTCGTGAAGTTGTGAGTGTATGATATGAGTAATTATTTAATATTATTTATGTAGTATTGTGGTGATGAGGTAGGTATTAGTGTGTAGTAGTATTTTTTTATATAGTCGTGGTATTAGTATATGGGTATAAGGTTTATTAATATATTTATATATATGAGTGTGTGTATAGTTGACGTTTATAGTATATATTTATTTAGCTATTAGTATGATATAATGAGTATAGTGGTTTATTTGATATGTTAGTTATATAGGTGTGATATATATATGTTTAGTATTATATATGGTAGTAGCGGCTACATATATGTTTGTAGAAACGAGTCCTTGGTGTTGTGCGTTTGTTTTTTTGTACGTTTTCTTTCGTGTTGTATTATTGTCTATGTGAGTGTGTGTCATAAAATATGATGTTTATACTTAGAGAAGTGGTAGGTGTTTTGTTATATGGTATAGGGTAAGTTTTTTCATTATGATGAGAACTGAGTGCTGCTTGATGAGGGAGGATATCTGGTGTCAGTGGGGGAAAAGATTTGCTCTTTCTTTTACTTTCATATATTTGTAATACCCACCAATTTATTATGGTTCTCAGATGAGTATGTAGTCATTCATTAGGGTGATGTTTTTTCGTTCATGAGTCTCTTCGTTTCTGCCCATTGATGTTTCTTGGGAGATTAAGTACAAGAGGGCTAGTTGTCTTTTTTCTTGTATCGTTCTTTATGCCATCTTCTTATAATTGAGTGTGTGCTTCTCAGTTTTTTATATTTTAGTGTGTAAGATTAGTGTCATAATTTCCTTGTATAAAATCAGATGTTATACCCTCTAATCTTAAAAATTACATTTGTGTGCTCTTCTTGTCCTATCATTTTGTGGTTGGATGAGTTGATGCTTAGTAACTATACATATTTTTGACTCATCTCCACACGCCTATACAAAGAGATCTGCCATCTCTCGTTATCTTATCCATCTCTGTCTTTTTTAACCTATTGCTATTTTTTATTAAATGTTTTACCTGTATATGTCCTCTTTACTTATATTATATTTCTTCAATTTTTCTATTAGAGGACCATATGCTTTAGTTTTGGGTCGCTACTTGGTCTGTAGTCACCTGGGTCTCAGATCTTATCTAGACGTTCATATTTTCGGCAGTACTAGATGTTGTTTTCAGTTTCTTGGTTTAATAATGATGTTTTTTTCTTATTTATATTATTATAGTTATACAGTGATATAATTTGAGTCCTCATTATTTAGAGATGAATATCGGTTTATTTAGGCTCTTTCTGTTCGGCTCTTTTACTCACTTATACTTTATTTTATTATCAAATATTATATATATATAATATTTATTTTTTCTAATATATTATTATTACTTTATATATATGATCTCTATTTATATAAAGTATTGGCATCTTAATACAATAACTAACATTCATTTATATTTCAAGGCAAATTATATTATTTTGTCTTAAAAAATGTACAATTATCAGTCAATTTATATATAATATATATTATATTATATTATTATCTATATAATATATATATTTTTATCTTATTTATATATTATAAGAGGAGAAAAAAATAATTTTCTAAAATATAAAAGTATTTCATTTCATATATTATTCATTTTATATATTTAATTTTCTTATTCTATTATATTATATTTTATATATCATAAATTAATAGTTTGCAAGAAATTAACTTTTTAACTTCAGAAACGTAACTCACTCTTAATATAATATTATCTTATTTTATTTTTTTTTATATGCCGTACGTTAGCAACTAATAAATTACAAAATAGCGATCAAAATGTCGCAGACTTCGGAATTAATGAGACTATTTGGCTGTGTAATCTTGCGATTATATTATAATATAATAAATGAATATTAAGAAAAATATAACGAAGTACATGTTTATTTTTTAGTGTTTTCATTTGTTGGTATTAGAGTCTTGAGGTTGTGTCGTGTATTTATTGAGTTTATGCGTTTGTACTACTTTTTTTTGTAAGATAAAGGTAAATGCTCCTTAAGCTAGCTTAAGATCAACAAAGTGGAAGCCGTGTCTCTTATTTTCTTATATATCTTCTCTCGTTGTGGTTCGATGCAGTTGATCTATATGAGTTGGGTTTTTATGGTTTGTGGCTTTTTTCTGAGCGAGTTATAGCTACAGAGCTTGGTGAATTATAGTGTGAATATAGTGGATGTTTGTGGGTGATGTTAGTGTTTAGATTCTTATTGATTTGTGTTCATTGGTCTCCGACATTTTTTCTTTGAGTTGGGTCTCTCTTATTTAACGCATTCTTTGTGGTTCATACTCTTTTTGTAATATATAATCTAATGGTGCTGGTAATCGTCACAGTGTGTTTTCTTTTTCCTGCTTAGCGCACAATCGTAATTACTTTTCATCGAAAAACTGGAAGAGACAACGATGTTCTATCGAGATATTGGAGCTACAAGTATTTGACATGTGCATGTTTATTTTGCTCTAATTCTGTCGGAGAGAATAGCAGTCAGGCGTCCGTGCTCTACATGGTCGACTGCCTTGTATCAATGGCTTTAGTGGCTTGCAGTAATTGTGGCTCACGGAAATTTTCTATTTGATTTTCTGTAGTTAGTTTAGCGGCACATACTATTTTATTTTTAGGCCTATTTGCCTCAATTCCTTTAGAAGTATGAGCGCTGTCCGAACTGTTTTATTATAATCTGTAGATTGTGAGATCCCTTGAAGGTTTGAGAATTCGAGACAAGAACCGATATTAGGACGCGAGCCCTAATCAATGGTTCCAGTAAGATTTGCTCATGAAGTTTAAAGTTTTACTCGTATTTAGTCTATGTTTGTGTATACATAATATTTGATTTTATTGCTTATATTTATAGTGAATTGATATCTTATACTTAATCTTATAATATGTTAATTATTATTATTTTTATTAAATTATATTTTTTTTATGTTATATATATTTAGTGTTATAGTTATTGATGCAATTTTTTATTTTTGAATCTTCTGCTTTGGTTCGAGTAGTCAATTTAGCGTCTGCTTGCCTTACGCGTGTTTTACTTCCACAGATATCATTGTAGGTAGTTATATAAAGTATAAAGTTATCATTCTCCTATCTAATATTGATATAATAATAACATTAAAAAGTACTAAGTGGCTAATAACTTTATGTGCTAATACTAACTATATTATATAATGAGAAAAATAGGAAATGGAATATATATTATATTAGAATAAAACAACAAAACATAAATTATTAATATATAATAAATTCATAATAATTAATTATTTATTCCTTCAAGATCCTAATCTATTTATTTTATTAATAAATAAAATTAATATTATTCT
>JABUQX010051022.1:10000-12500 GCA_015478945.1 Trachelipus rathkii
ATATATATATATATATATATATATTATAATATATTATATATAAATATATATATATAATATATAATATATATATATATATAATAACATATATATATATATATTATATATTATATATATATATATATATATATATATATATATATATATATATATATATATATATATATATATATATATATATATATATATATATATATATTATAGGCAGAATCAATGTTGATAAAATTAATCATTGTATATAATTTTTTTAATATATATATCGATATTTTATAGGCAGAGTAAAGGGTCAGAAAAAATATGCCTGTTTAAATTAATAGATAATAATAATAATAATAAAATAATAATAATAATAATAATATAATAATAATAATAATTAATAATAATAATAATTTTAGGTTTCAAGTCAAGGAAAACATGAAGTTGAAAATCTTATACTTGAGTCAGGAGGTGAAGTTGATCTGTATGAAAAAAGCCGGAAAAATTTGGGTCATCAAAGACATTCTTCTCTTGTTGCACAGTTTCAAGATGCCAGTGAGAAGCTTATATATATTCAGGTATATTTAAAAATTTTCTTTTAGAATTCTTTAATCATGTCATATATATATATATATATATATATATATATATATATATATATATATACCTATATAATATATATATATATTATATATATATATAATATATATATATACATATATATTATAAGTATAATATATATATTATATATATATAATATATATATATATATATATATATATAATATATATATTCATATAATATATTATATATATACTTTTAAGTTGTTGCAACCGATACCAAAATTTTAGTCGATACCGATACAAGTACTCACATTTTTCAATTAATACTGATACAGATACCAAAATTTGCCGATACCCGATACGATACTTTTATCCATATATATAATATATATATATAATATATATATATATATATTATATATATATATATATTATATAATATATATTATATATATATATATATATATATATTATATATATATAATTAACAGTTGTCGACAACCACTCATGGCAGAGCCTCTATTCAGGTGGGGGTGTTTTGTTACGCCGAAAGTTCACCACTAACTAAATTACGCAGATGAGCACAGACGCAGACGTTAAAGTGAGGGAGATTAAATTCAGCATGGAACACAGAAGATAGAAGAGAATTCCACAGAACAGAGATGGCAGGAAGCACCACAGCGAACTAGCCTGGAGTTACCAATATCAACACAAAACTCATGCGCAGATACAGCACCCCTTGTGTTACGAGGACGTCGTAAAGATGATAATACGCGAGTGATAAGTTCCCTCGAGCACCTGCCGCTGCGGACCTATAAAAAAGAGATTAAAGGCACCAACATCCGCGCCGCAAAGAATAGAGGTCAAGTAAAGTGGAAATTACAGAACAGTTTAAAAGACTTTTAGCCTTTGACTCGACCTTATCCAAAAGCAGGGTGAAACCAGAGCCCCCAAGATATGAGAGCAGTACTCCATAAAAGCGCGGATGACGCCCTTGAATAACTGGACTAACTGAGAAGAGAAAAAAAAGTCTCGCAGTCTAAACAGAACTCCCAGTTTCTTTGAGACGCGCCCTAGCAACCGTTGTGACGTGAGGTTTCCAAGATATTTTTATGTTTATGTTAAGGCCAAGGATGTTAATGATGTTAACAGGAGAGACGAGAGAAACGTCGAAAGAGGTAGGAATTAGAAGGTGCCTTAGAGATGAGTTTGTAGAAGTTGGGTTTTCAAAGAATTGAATTTCAAGGTTCAGACGACCCTACCCTGGAAATTCTATCCAGATCAGTGAGAATAGAATCGGAAAGATTAAGACAAGAGGCAATTCTAGAAGTAAAAGGGGAGTTGAATTGAAAAGAGTTGAAGAATGAAGGGTCGAGCCATCGGCATATGGATGGATAGAGTTAGATGTGCAGGTGAGAAGATCATTACTGAAAATTAGGAATAAAGTAGGAGATAAGACAGAACCCTGAGGAACACCACTATTGACAGAAAAAGAAGAAGTCGCCCCATCAACAACAGCAGATATTGAGCGATTTGAAAGAAAACTAGACATAAGTAAGCAAAGAGAAGGAAGAAACCCAAAGGAGGGGAGCTTGAAGAGCAGTGACGCGTGCCATACCCATTCAAATGCTTTGGATTTTTTCAAGCGCCACCCTCCCCGTAGTTCCTAGGGGCGGAAAACTATAAATCAGTAAGATAGGAAAGTATATCGCCAGTAGACCTCGAGCGCCGAAAGCCGTACTGGCGATCGGATAGAAGTAAATAAGATTCCAGATGATCTAAGAAATAAGAGTTGAGACGGGTTTCAAAGATCTTAGATAGAATACAAGTGAGATCTATAGGGCGATAGTTAGAAAGATCAGAGTGGCTTCCTTTTTATTCGGAATAGGTTGGACATGTGCGTGCTTCCAACACTGAGGGAAAGTGTTAGTATTGAGACATTTAGAATATAGTTGAACGAG
>JABUQX010051022.1:15000-46309 GCA_015478945.1 Trachelipus rathkii
GTGGTATTGTGCACAAGGAATTTGTGCCTTCAGGACCAACAGTTAATCACGTCTTTTACAAAGATTCTTGAAACGACTTCGAAAACGAGTTCAGCGAATCAGAACAGATATTGCAGACGATTGGG
The DNA here is from genome assembly GCA_015478945.1 of Trachelipus rathkii. Lineage (NCBI taxonomy): Eukaryota > Metazoa > Arthropoda > Malacostraca > Isopoda > Trachelipodidae > Trachelipus > Trachelipus rathkii. The sequence continues at coordinate 15,126 of JABUQX010051022.1, forward strand.
TGCTGCACCACGATAACGCGCCATCTCACACTGCGCTCTCAATTATATTATTTCTGGCGAAAAAAAATATTCAAGTACTTCCACATCCTCAATACATCCCAGATCTAGCTCCGTGCGATTTCTATCTCTTCCCTATGTTGAAAATGAAGTTGAAGGGTGATTATTTTGGAACGATGGAAAATACTATAACACGTGAATTAAACACACTTCAGGAAAATGACTTCCGGTACTGCTATGAACTGGAAGAGAAACGTTGGAACCGCTGTGTAACCTCCCAAGGGTCATACTTCGAAGGAGATAACTTGTAATTTCAGCTAAGTTCAATACATAATTAAATACGACATCAGTACACTTTTTTTTGAGACAATATATACCGTAATATATATATAATATATATCATATATATATATATTATATATAATATATATATATATATATATATATATTTATATCATATATATATATATATTATATATTATATATATATACTATATATAATTTAAAGACGCAAAATGTTTGGTATCAGTATAAGGTATCGGCCAAATTTTACCGATACTGATGCCGATACCGATACTACTACTCACAAAATTACCGATACCGATACCATGGTATCGGTGATAACTCAAAAATATCTTAATAATATATATATATATATATTTTATATATATATATTATATATTATTATATATTATATATTATATATATATATATATATATATATTATATATATTATATATACATATATATATTTATATATATATATATAATATATATATTATATATATATAAAGTAGGAGGATTGGTGTGAGTTATCTTTTCTTCTTCCTCCACTTCACGAGTTGTAGTTCATGGTGTTCTTTTGATAACTCCTCGTATTAGACTTCATTTATAGGTTGAGAGGCCTAAGTATAAACATGTACTCGATATTTTCACCTTTCTCATGTTGAAGCCGCCGCCTTCACCAACAAGAGGCTATATGAGACACTTTGATTGGTACTTCGAGGCTAATGAACCACCAACCTAGTATTTATAACCCTTTTATAGTTATCTCTTTAAAAGTAGGGTATAAAACTCAGATTTTGGTTCTGATCACATATTTTATTCAAAATCGTCTTTACTATATACATCTAAGTCGCTGACATACAACCAAATTCAATTTCTTACATATTCGAAATATTAATTCTTATATTATATGTAAATCTCTTTTACACCTACAATTAAGCTCCGTTTCTTTCATACTCGAAAGTTTAATAATCCCGCCACCGCGACGAGTACAGAAAATGGCGGGAACCAAAGATTTTACAAATCACCCAATATACAAACTATTTACACAAACAATATACAAAATATGACATAAAATGCTGTAAAATACAATATCATACTACAATTTACTCAATCTATTACATATTACAATTGAAAATTCTTTTAATATGTTACAATAAATGCATTTTATATCCTAATATTTGGATAGAAGTGATATTGGTAAATCTCAAATTGTTTTATTTAAATACTCCCGTTTATATACAAAATACATTTTTATCCGTAACCATTCAAAATACTTTTTCTTTAAACAATTATAAACAATGTATTGTGGGTACTACATTTCACTTTCGCCCCTAAAAGTGGAGCGTATTTTTGTTTAAATTAATTGCTATGCACTTAATTCACTTAATATATATTTTCGTTAAAATGACTGTTATTCCTGCTGCTCAGTAGATGAGGTAGTCTTCATTGAAGGTGAATCATCATCCGATTGAGGAAACATTTGCGAAGGCGAATTACCAGTCGGTAAATGAACCATCTGTAAAGTCAATCTACCAGCTGGTAGAGGAACCATCTGCGAAAGCAATTTACTAGTCGGGTGCTGAAACTCGTTCGAAAGATGTGAAACTTGATGTTGATCTCTCTGGTGCGATGTTGAAAAATCATGAATCACCAAGAAGAATACAGGTTGAATGAAGATAATACGGCGACAGTGATATGAGGTCCTCCATTGTATTAGGCATATCACTATATTGAAATCGATTCTTTTTCATTCTTCCAAGATAATCAATATATATATATATATATATATATATATATATATCTTATATATATATATATATATATATATATATATATATAGTATGGTATGTGGTCCTTCAATATATTTGACGTAAGCACTACCAAACATATACAGAAGGTGATTCACTTCTTCAGGTTATTCATCCATATACAGTAGCAGTGGCATGAGGTGCCAATTTGTTGAGACGTTATCATACATGGATGAATCTTCCTTCTATTTTAACCATAGAGCTGAAGAGACGAAAAATGGAAGTTCATCTAAATATGTAATCTGAGAATCCTTTCGTAGAGAACGTAGTTAGTTATAGTGTCGACGGAAATAGCCACATTAACCTGGGGCTTGTAGGCCTGGGTATTAACTATGTGACTTATGTTCCCATCTTTACCAATCTGCGTGTTGCTTGAAGTTTCTTCGTTATTTGATATCTTGAAATTGATATAAGTATTGACGGAAATAGCCATGTTAAACTGAGGCTAGGAGACCTAGGATTAACGGTATGACTTGTTCCCGTCTTCATCAGTCTGCATGTTACTTAAAGGTTTTCGTTAGCGTGACATCATGAAATTGATATGAACGGCGACTGAATCAGCTATGTTAAACTGAGGTTGGTAGACCCAGGTATTAATAGTATTATTGAAAGTCGCGTCATTACTGGTCTGCCTAGTGGTTGAATTTAAACCTTTGGTTTGGTCTTCTGCTGGGAACTACTACTGTTTGTTGTCTGCTTCCTGTCCCATTGAGACCAGCTATGTAATAGTAGTAGTTCGTCCTTTATCTGCGACGAACTCCTTCTTGTAGGGTTCTTAGACTTCCAAAAGCATCTTCTTGAGAAGGTGTTCTCGAAGGCAATGATTATTTTTCTTCGACCTGGTGTTCAACTTCTGCTTGAATGGAACTGCTGCTGGAGAGGGTGTTCGACTCCTTGGGTCACCAATATAAAGTGGGAGAGTTATCTTTTCTTCTTCCTCCACTTTACGAGTTGTAGTTGATCCTGTTCTTTTGATAGCTCCTCGTATTATGCTTGGTTTATACGTTGAGGGGCCTAAGTATCTACAATTACTCGGTATTTTCACCTCTCTTTTGTTGAAGCTGCCTCTTTCATCAACAAGAGGCTATATGAGACGCTTTGATTGGTATTTTGAGACTAATGAACCATCAGCCTATTATTTATAATCTTTTTATAGTTATCTCTTTAAAAGTAGGGTATAAAGCTCAGTTTTTGGTTCTGATCACAAAATTTATTCAAAATCGTCTTTACTATATACATCTAAGTCTCTAACATGCGACCAAATTACATTTCTTACATACTCTAAATATAAATTTTTATATTATACGTAAACTCTTGTATGTCTTCAACTAAGTTCTGTTTCTTTCATACTCGAAAGTTTAAAAAGTCCATCACCGCAACGAGTACAGAAAATGGTGGGAACCAAAGATTTTACAAATCACCTAATATACAAGCCATTTACACAAACAATATACAAAATATGATATAAAATGCTGCAAAATACAATATCATACTACAATTTGCACAATCTTTTGCATATTACAATGGTAAATCCTTTTAATAGTTACAACAAATGTATTTAATTTCCTAATAATTGGATGGAAGTGATAGTGGTAAATTTCAAATCGCTCTCTTTAAATACTCCCATTTATATAGAAAATACATTTTTATTGTTAACCATTCTAAACATTTTTTCTGCAAGCAATTATAAACAATAAGAGCACTAATGTATTGTTGGTACTACATTGTTTTTTTTTTTTTTTTTATACAGATGTCACCACCACTCACAGGCAGAGCCCTAATCGAGGAGGGGGTATTATTATTAATATTATCATTATCACAACTATCACCATTACCGCCATTAATAATATTCAGGCCTATCTAAATTCCTTCATAGTTTTTCACTATCAATGGTTAGACTCATCTGAACAAAACAGAAGCTTCCTTCAAACGCATAGCCTCGTATCGGCATTTCTTCAGATAGTTTCTCTTCTTCGTCAAAAAATATATCGTGTTGATCGTTTATTCCCTCATCAATGTCCGAATCTTGGTTTTAAGTACATGACTCAACTAATTCTTTGCCAAGATTTCTCTTGTTTTATTTCACTGTGGTGTGGTTTTCTTCGCCCTTAATGTAGGTTTAATTCGCAATTGTCAAAATCCATTACTTCTACAGAGCTTCCACGTAATTTTATTGAGAGGTTGGTCCATTATTCTCTAGCAACCATATGTTGAGCAGACCGCTTGATGTGCCATGAAAAAGAAGCACAATTGGAGAGTCGTCACAGTTTACTCTGGACCAGAAATAAATATACATTATATATATATATATATATATATATATATAGCAGTTATAAGATGTATATAGAGTTATATATATATTTATATATATATTAAATATATATGTTATGTACAATATATTTAATTCAATTTAGATATAAAAATATATATATATATATATATATATATATATATATATATATATATATATATATATATATATATATATATATATATATATATATATATGATATATACAATTCTCTCTATCTTAAGTATATATATATATATATATATATATATATATATATATATAAAGGTGGACATTAACGCGTTAAAGCGTTAATTAACTCGTTAATTTTTTTCATTAACTTTTAACGCTTTCGTTAATTTCGAAAAGAAGTAATGTACTATTAACGAGTTACATTTGTGAATTAACGTTAACGAGTTAAAAATTTTCCCCTACATCCGTTAACCGTTACCTTAATTTACGAGTTTATAAAATATTTTCTTATCAGATTTTAAATTGTATTAGATTCGATTTCGATAACAGATAAACTTTTTTTTCAAAATTTTCTAAACGCTCCTCTCAATGGCTCAAAATGTGTTTATTCTTAGACACTCGGTTTTTATCCCGTTTAGTAATGTTTAACATGTTTTTCTTTATGCTGTATTTCCTCATTTCTTTTGGTTTGCTGAAGAAAGCGTACTTCTTGTTGCCCTATCTATAAGACATTAACTTCTTTTCTTGTTCGTTACTTGAACTTGCTTGATTGGTGACTATTGAAAAATATAAATAGCTCAATAAGGGTTGTAATTTATTAAAAATATATATATATATTTGTATTAAACTGTAAGTTGGTATATATATATATATATATATATATAAGAGTAAAGAGTGAGAGTATATATATATATATATATATATATATATATATATATATATATATATATATATATATATATATATATATATATATATATATATATATATATATATATATTAGTGATGCACCAATACCATGGTATCAGTATCGGTGGTAGTTGATTTTTGAAGTATCAGTATCGGCAATTTTGATAACACGAGTCGCCACATATATTTATATATCTTCTTCCTCTTCTTTTTTATCTACCTTTTTTCCCAAGATTGGGAGTAAGGTGTGCTACAAGCATCGGAAAAGAAAATCAGTAGGAAATAAAGTCGAATGAAAAGAATGCCCAGCCTTTACCGCCCCCTCTGTACCATTAATAAGTGAGAACTCGTCACAGACAGAAAATCCACCTTAGAGCTTCATGGACGTGACGGACCCTCACTATGGTAAATCATCAATGGGTGGTTCATCCCTTGGCCCAGGTGTGCCACAACCATGCCCCATAACCCCACCATTTCTCTCCTATCATGCACCTTTATTTTCGCCGCTCCTGCCAAACTCACATTTCCTTTTCCTTCAGACATTCGTACACCGACTCAATCCACTTTCTCTCGGTCTCCCAGCTGGTCGGTTCCCCAACACACTCACCACTATACATCCGCTTAACCAAACCATCACTATCATCCTTTCCACATGACCAAACTATCTCAACATACTTTCATTTATTCTCTCTATTTACCCTTTTCACACCACACAACTCTAATAATGCTCATTCCTTTTCATTTTTTATCAATTTTCTCAATACCTAGCATGCCTGTAGATTAGTCCATCTGAACATTGAACTTTAGATCTACCTTTTAATCCAGACCATAGTCTCACTACTATACAATAACAATAGGTAACAACATACCCTCATGTAAGACCCTAGCGCACTCAAGACTTAGTCCCTTACATTCCACTCAACGATTTAATTGCACCAGCAACCTTCCCGCCATTCACAACTTTCTTTCCTACTACACTTGCATCATCCGTTCCCTTCTCATCCAACACATTCCCCCTAAATATTTAAACTCGCACACTTGTTCCAGCTGCTCATCATCTAACATACAACTTCACTGAGGACTGTCCTCACTCACAACCATAACCTTACTCTTTATCTATGTTTACTTTACCCCTCCTTTACATACCCTGCCAAATCTCTACCAATCCTCCTTTCAAACTCTCTTCAGATTCACCACACAGAACCAAATCATCCGCATATATTGGGTAGGGCACCTCCACTCATCTCCATTCTCCATCATTCTAAAACCATTTCCTGCCATCCCCACTCGAATTTTTCCATAACCCCATCCATATACAAATTGGAATAACCAAGGAGACATAACACAACCCTATCTCACTCTGCGCTATCAATCCTAAACCAATCACCATTGACACCATTTATTTCACACGCTTCACTATCGTCATACATGTTGATTCCATTCAGAAGCCTACCACCAACACCACATATCAATTAATACCTGCCATAGAGCTTCCCTATTAATCCTATCATACGCCTGTTGCAAATCCATAAAACCTAAATACAATTTATTCTTCTCTCTCTCATTTTCTCAATCATTTGTTTCAATGTAAAGATTTGATCCACACATCCTCTACCACTCCTAAACGCACCTTGTTCTTCACCAATCAGTCCTTCAGTCACTCGACGCACTCTTCTTTCGCCCAAAATACCAGCATATACCTTCCCCTACAACACTCCATAAACTTATTCCCCTATAATCTCTACAGTTCCCTTTATCTCTCCCTTTGCCCTATAAGGGTACTATTACTGCTCTCCTCCAATCCCCTTTGGAACTATACCCTCCATAAACGTTTTCTTTATTACACAACTTCCAAATCCAGTCAATCACAATCTCGCTACCACTCTTGATCATTTCCCCAGTAATCCCATCTATACCTGTAGATGTACCATTCTTCAACTTTCATACTACCCATTACCTCCTCCTTACTAATTACCTCATCCCCAAAATACCTATTCCTTCTTGCACCATCAAACTCACACACATTCACTATCACCTCTTCATTACTGCCAATGTTGTGCAGAATTTATGAAATGTTCTTTCCACTCTCCTCACATCCATTTCATCAGTTACAAAAGCACCATCCCTATTCATTATTCTAAGCAGATTCCCCTATTTTCATTCTTAACATTTCAAGCTTCCTTCCAGTCCAGAAGAGGCTTCCTATTCCCCTGTAAGTCCTCATTCATCCCTCCTTCCAAACTGTTCATTACCTCTTGTTTTCTCTCCTACGTATGCACCTTTTTAGTATTTCTTTTTTTCCTCCTATATAATTCCAAGCATCTTTCTTTTTGAGTCTATATAATTTGCTTTTAGTACATTCAACCACCCCTCTTTTACTTTTTCTTTTTACCGCTTTCTTTATCGTCCCTTTCATTCCACCTCATTCATTATTAACATTCTTATTCCTACTACCACACCCACATACTTTGTTTGCACTACTAACAATTGCTTCCTTCATTTGCCCTCCAGATTTGTTCAGTATCAACTTGTTCACATTCAACCTATTTACTAGCGAGCGCTCTTACATACTTAACCTTATTGTCTTGTTCAAATTCTAACTTCCATCTTACTTCTTTACCTACTTCCTTCAATACCTTCCATCCAAGCCCCCCACTAACTTAATTTTTACATAGAACAACTTCATAATGATCCGATAATCCCCTTCCTAAACCCCCTCACTGATTTTAACATCCAACACATACTTCAACATTCCTTCTTCACCAACACAAAAATCAATCATACTTTTCACTGCGCGATACCATCTCTACCCACACCAACTCTAGTATACTTATGGATACTCTTGTGTTTAAGAAAGTATTACTTACACACATACCTCTCTCTTCACAGAAATCAATCACCTTCCTACCATTCTCATTTTCTCCCGCCACCCCAAAACCACCTGTTATACCATCCTTTTTTTGATCACCTATCCAAACCATTCAGGTCCCCCAACACTATCAATCTGAAGTCCTACTCACCCCATCCAGAACATCATATATATTATCTATAGTATATAGTATATAGTATATAGTATATATATAGTTAGCATATATATATATATATATATATATATATATATATATATATATATATATATATATATATATATATATATATATATATATATATATATATATATATGAATGGTGGAATGAAGTAGTTAAAAGTAAAAAGAGGTGTGGTTGAATGTGCTAAAAGCAAATGATGAGGTCTCAAAAGAAAGGTGTTTGGAATTATATAAGGAGGAAAAAAAAGATAGACTAAAAGTTGCATATGTATTAGGAAAAATCAATTAAATGAACAGTTTGGAAGAAAGATGAATGGGGACTTACAAGGGAATTGGAAGCTTTACGAAAAGTTAAGAATGAGAGTAAGGGAAATCTGGCATAGAATATTGAATTGGGATGGTGCTTTCGTAACTGATGAAATGGATGTTAGAAGAGTGTTGAGGGAACACTTTGAAAATCTGCATAACATTAGCAGTAATGAAGAGGTGATAGTGAATGTGTGTGGGTTTGATGGTTCAAGAAGAATAAAGTATTGGATGAGGTAATTAGTAGAGAGAAGGTAATGATTAGGGTGAGAAAGTTGAAGAATGGTAAATCTGCAAGCATAGATGGAGTTACTAGTGAAATGATCAAGAATGAAGTCGAGATGGTGATTGAATGGGTTTTGGAAGTTGTGCAACAGAGAGTTTATGATGTTTATTTGTATAGTTCCGATTGATAGGAGGAGAGCAGTAATAGTACCCTTATATAAGGGTAAGGAAGATAAGGGGAACTATAGGAACTATTATTGAATTAGTTTATTGAGTGTTGTAGCCCTTGTAGGGGAGATGTATGCTGTTATTTTGGTTGAAAGAGTACTTTGAGTAGTTGAAGGTCTTATTGGTGAAGAATAAGGTGCATTTAGAAGTGGTAGAGGATGTGTGGATAAAATTTTTACATTGAAGTAAATGATTGAGGAAATGAGATAGAAGATTAATTTGTATTTAAGTTTTATGTTTTTGCTACAGGCGTATGAAAGGATTAATAGGGATGCTCTGTGGCAGGTGTTAGTGATTTATGGTGTTGGTGGAATGCTTCTGAATGGAATCAATCGTATGTATGACGATCTTGAAGCATATGTAAATAAATGGAGTCGAAAGGGATTGGTCATAATAGCGGAGTGAGGCAGGAAGGTGTTATGTCTCCTTGGTTATTTAATTTGTATATGGATGGGGTTATGAAAGAATTAGAGGTGGGAGTGGAAGGGGAAGGTGTTAGAATGATAGAGAATGGAAGAGAGTGGAGGATTCCCTGCTTATTATATGCGGATGATTTGGTTTTATGTGATGAATTTGAAGAGAGTTTGAGAGGATTGGTAGAGAGCTTTGGCATGGTGTGTAACAGGAGGGGTTTAAAAGTAAATGTAGATGAGCGTAAGGTTATGGTAGCAACTGAGGGGAGTCCGCATTATGAAGTCATGTTAGATGGTGAGCAACTGGAACAAATATCGGAGTTTAAATATTTAAGATATATGTTGGATGAAAAGGGAACGGATGATACAGAATGTAGTAGGAAAGTTGTGAATGGAAGGAAGTTGGCCGGTGCCATTAATTCCTTGGTGGATGTGAAGGGACTAAGCTAATTCTTGGATGAGCTTTGGTTTTGCATAAGGTTATGTTCCCTGTGTTAATGCATAGCAGTGAAACTAAAGTCTGGAATAAGAGGTATATATCTAAAGTACAAAGTGTTCAGGTGGACAATCTTAAGGGCGTGTTAGGTGTGAGAAGAATTGATAAAATGAGGAATAAATGCATTAGGGAGTTGTGTGGTGTGAAGAAGGCGTAAATGAGAGAATAAACAAGAGTACATTGAGATGGTTTGGTTATGTGGAAAGGATGGATGATAGTCGGTTGTTAAGCGCATATATAGTGGCGAATGTGCTGGGAATCGACCGGCTGAGAGACCAAAGAAAGGGGATTGAATCAGTAAAGGAATGCCTGAAGGGAAGGAATGTGAGTTTGGCAGAGGCGAGAGGAAAGGTTATTAACAGGAGTGAGTGGCGGGTTTTTGTGAGGTGATGTGATTGTGGGCTTTGCCCAGGGGATGAACTCCACATTGGCGAGATACCACATTGAGGGTCCTTCGTAGTCTAATGAAACCTCAAGGTGGATTTTTCTGACTGCGACGAGTTCTCACTTGTGGGGAGAGGATGGTAAAGAAGGGCTTTCTTTTCGACTTGCGTGATGTTCTACTAATTTTCTGTTTCTGGTGTATGCTACGCACCCCACCCACAATATATATATATATATATATATATATATATATATATATATATATATATATATATATATATATATATTATATATATATTTATATAAAATATATATATATATATATATATATATATATATATATATATATATATATATATATATATATATATGTTACGGTGCACAATGTACACCAGGCATATAATTAAAGAGTAGAACGCTTCAGAGAATAATGAACAGAGATAATTAAGACAAACCTACGAATTTAAGGCAAAATAAAATAGTCACCTCAAAAAGTAAATAAAGTGATGGGAAATTTTTTCAACATGAACTATCCAACATCATCAGACACACTGAAAGAGACTATCGGCTTTATCAAAACGGGAGTTCTATCATCACAGGAACTCTGGTGGACAGTTCAACCAATTACGCGTGTCGTGATATTGTTACTCTAAGTGATCTTTTAATTTAGAATGTAATTTTAACTGTTTTTATTTTTGGAGGAGAATTGAAAGCTGTGTAAAATTAGTCTTTAATTACAAAATGCAAATTTTACTAGATAGCTCACTTTTACCACGTGACTGTTAATAGAAAAAAAATAATTACAAAGTTTCCTTTTAAATATTAAGAGTGTGTAAACACTAAATCAGAGCAATAAATACATAGATCCAAACCACGGAATCAGAATTCAATTAAGAAGTTAAGACTACAATTTGTATTCAACTTAAGTGCTACGAGTTAACGGAATAAATCTCTTAAACACGAGATCTAGAATTTACTATAAATAAATGATTTCAGAAATATAAACCTTATAGACTAGGATTTTAGTAGGTTAAAGAAATATTGTCTTTAATACCAAAGATAGACAGAGAGGGTTAATAAGTAATTCGGATGAATCTTATTACACTCCTAAATCATGGAGTATTTCATTTACACAAAAATTAAAGAAATTGACTGCGGTTAATTGAAAAACGAATAAATCACAGAGCTGGTTCGAGAGTGGGAGGGTTATTAATTATTTTAATAATCTAAGTTTTATTATAATCCCACTAACAACCATTTATACTTTCAGATATTTTCTTAAATACTTAACTTTCAGTTATCAGAGACAAAATACAATTTTATCAGACCATACATAAATTGATATAAACAAAAACAAACAAAAATGATTTTTTCAGGAATCAAAAACGATTTAACCACAAATTCAAACGAGAATTAAAACGAGGATCAGATCAACTTAAAATCCCATGATTAAAACCAATGATTAAAACCCTGTAAAGAATTTAACGCAATTACTATAATATTCAGTTTACTTGGGGAAGTATTTTTTTTCAATAATATATTTCAACATTAGATTAAATATAATTTATTCCTAGTTTTAATTTCATTACAAAAGAATTTACTACTTTTATATTAACTTACCCTATAAGAATCGGGGAGGGGTTTTTGATATATTCTATTATTTGATATATTCTGTTTTTAAGATAATCTTCTATAGTGACACAACGGATTGAGACTGCAATTAATCATTACTTGTAACTTGCATACTTTAAGATTAAAGTTAAATATTCTTTCATTTTTTTACTTAATTACTTGCAGGAAAGTTACGGGACAATAATCGCCCTTACATATATATATATATATATATATATATATATATATATATATATATATATATATATATATATATATATATATATATATATATATATATTCTTTATATATGTATACTCTATATAGATCTATATATATATATATATATATATATATATATATATCATATATATATATATATAACCTTATATATATACACGATATATATATACACGATATATATATATATATATATGGCTGGGAGACCGAAGAGAAAGTGGATTGAGTCGGTGAACGAATGTCTGAAGGAAATGTGAGTTTGGCAGAGGCGAGAATAAGGTGCATGATAGGAGAGAATGGCGGGGTTTTGTATGGGGGCATGGTTGTGGCCCACCTGGGCCAGGGGATGAACCCTTACATTGACGATTTACCATAGTGAGGGTCCGTCGCGGTCCCATGATGCTCTAGGGTGGATTTTCTGTCTGTGACGAGCTCTCACTAATTAATGGTACAGAGGGCGGTAAGGCTGGGCTTTCTTTTCGACGTTTGTCATGTTCTCCTACCTTTTCTTTTCCGATGCTTGTACAACACCTGGAAAGGAATGAGAGGTGAAGAGAAGAAAGAATACAAAACCGCAAAACATAATAATAATAATAATAATATAATATATGTATAATATAATAATAATATATATATATATGTATAATAATATATATATATATATAATAATATATATATATTATATATATATATAATAATATATATATATATATCTTTATATATATATATATAATATATATATAATATATATATAATAATATATATATATATATATATATATATAATATATATATATATATATATAATATATATATATATATAATATATATATATATATATACGGTATATAGGCCCCCTATATGTAATATATATATATATATATATATATATATATATATATATATATATATATAATATATATATATATATATATATATATATATATATATATATATATATATATATTTATATATATTTCTTTCTTTCTTCACATATCTTTAAGATTGGGGGTAGGGTGCTGTACAAGCATCGGAAAGAAGAAAGCAGTAGGAGAACATGACAAACTTACCCTCTGCGCGAATCGTCTGAACGAAAATCCACCTAAGCGTGGAGACACGACTCGTCTCCTTATGTGAAGTGTCAATGTGGGGTTCATCCCTGACGGAGGTAATCATACCGCTAAAAACACCTTTCTTCTCGCCTCTAAAAGCAGCTCACATTTCTCTCTTCAGACGATCGTTCGCATTACCTCGCCCCTCGGTCTCCCAGCTCGATCGGTTCAACACACTCACCGCATACATCCGCTTAACCAACCGACTATCACTCATCCTCACCACATGACCAAACCATCTCAACATACTTTCATTTATTCTCTCATTTACGCCTTTCTTCACACCACACCACTCTCTAATACGTTCATTCCTCTCTTTATCAATTCTTCTCACACCTAGCACACCCCTAAGATTGTCCATCTGAACACATTGAACTTTAGATCTATACTTCTTATTCCAGACCATAGTCTCACTACCATACAATAACACAGGTAACAACATACCCTCATGGTAGCTGTATACCTCATGTAAGACCTAGCACACTCAAACTTAGTCCTTTGCATTCACCAACGATTTAATTGCACCAGCCACCTTCCTGCCATTCACAACTTTCCTACTAAACTCTGCATCGTCCGTTCCCTTCTCATCCAACATATACCCTAAATATTTAAATTCAGACACTTGTTCTAGCTGCTCACCATCTAACATAACTTCACACTGAGGAGTGTCGTCACTCACAACCATAACCTTACTCTCATCCACGTTTACTTTCAAGCCCCTCCTTTTACACACCCTGCCAAATCTCTCTACCAATCCTCTCAAACTCTCTTCAGATTCGCCACACAGAACCAAATCATCCGCATATAATAGGTAGGGCACCCTCCACTCATCTCCATTCTCCACCATTCTAACACCATTTCCTGCCATCCCCACCTCGAATTCTTTCATAACCCCATCCATATACAAATTGAATAACCAAGGAGACATAACACAACCCTGTCTTACTCCGCTATTAATCCTAAACCAATCACCATTGACACCATTTATTCTTACACACGCTTCACTATCGTCATACATACTTTTGATTCCATTCAGAAGCCTACCACCAGCACCATATATCACTAACACCTGCCATAACGCTTCCCTATTAACTCTATCATACGCCTGTTGCAAATCCATAAAACCTAAATACAATTTATTCTTCTTCTCCTCATTTTCTCAATCATTTGTTTCAATGTAAAGATTTGATCCACACATCCTCTACCACTCCTAAACGCACCTTGTTCTTCACCAATCAGTCCTTCAGTCACTCGACGCACTCTTTCGACCAAAATACCAGCATATACCTTCCCTACAACACTCAGTAAACTTATTCCCCTATAATTTCTACAGTTCTACATTATTATTACCTTTATATAAGGTTACTAATACCGCTCTCAATCCCTAGGAACTATACACACTATAAACGCTTAACTAAACAACTTCATATCCCCTAAACTCTCTTTCATCATCTCACTCATAGAACTAGGCAACTTAACATTTTTCCCAAATACCAGTTGGTTAGGTGAGTAACCATTTCTATTTAATAAGCTATTTTTTGCCGCAACTGACCACATTAAACTTATATCCCTGCCTATCCCTTCATTCAATTTTCTTAATAAATCCTTTAGCAAACCTACAGTTTTCTCACACTGCCCGTTACTCCAAGGACTCTCAGCAGCCGTAACCCATTGAACCATACTAAACCTTTCACACACACCTTTCATCTCCTTCTTTTGAAACTCTAAACCATTATCACTTAAAAACAGCTCAGGTGCCCCACACAACTAATCCATATATCCAATGCATTATCCACTATCTCCTTAGGTTCTTTACTCTTTACCCACACTGCCTGACAGTACCTTGTAACACAAATCAACCATCACCAAAAATCTCTTACCTTCTATTTCACCTAAATCCATTGCCACTGTTTCGTTAAAGCAATGTGAAAGAGGAAACCCTACTATAGGTCTACTCGGAGTCTTTTGATATCCGATGCAAACATTACATTCATCACTTACTCTATCCACAACCTCTTTTATTTCTTTACCTTTTTCTCCATCGACATCCTTCCCATAAGCATCCCAAATTAAATTCCATAGTCTACCCCTACTAGGATGCCTAAATTGATTATGTAATTTCTGCACTATAAATGTCCTTTTTATCTTATCCATTAATTTCTCATTTACACTATCACACCACCACACATCCTTCCATTTGGTCCCTTCACATAAGCATGTGTTTATATGCCCTCTTTTGTCCAGATTGCATTTAACTAACATATTATTTAATACACCTATATGCACTTCATTTTTTCCTAAATGAAGACTGATATCCATATTCTTTTGCGATTCATAACCAAATAACCACGGAACATCACCCTGAACGACCTCAGTCCTTAAAGAAAAACGTCTACCATTTATACAACACAATAAGTCTATTCTTTGCACACCTTTATAATTCGTTTCACCAAACATATAGCTTACGTTTATATCCTCCCTCGACTCAACAGCTTGCTATCTCTCCCATACATCCAGATCCCACAATATGCGGCATAGTCACTTTTCACCAATCACATTCTGACCACATCCAGTATCTATTATCGCACAAATGTCATCATACTTGGTTCTATCATCCTCCTCTCTATCTACGTAATCACCATTGAGATATATACCTTGTTCCTTTCTCTCTCCTTTGTCCCCAAATTCTCTGTCTTAGCTTTTTCCTTTTCACCCATTTCCATTCTTTCACACCTCACATATTCTTTTCTTTCTCCTACTCCTCTTCTCACATTCCCATCTTTCTACAGAAAACACTGAGGACAATTAAAACCAAAATGATACAAAGATCCACACACTACGCACTTCATCACTCTTCCATACTTATCCCTTTTATTTATCCTCTGTTCTGTCCCCTGTTCACGTTCTCATTTTTGCTCTTGTCTCTTGTGGCTTACCCATCCACTTCTTTCGTTTATACCCCTATTACCAAAACCCTCGCATATATTCAACAAAGCATCCTTAAACACCTTAAACTCCCAAGCTTCTTTCCCACAATAGGCTAATACCATTTGTCTCTGAGTATCATCCACGTTTGCTCCTTCTAATAAGTCAACACATTTGATATCCTCTTCTAGATCAACTTTTCCAACAATTTTACACTTTTTCTCTATCACTTCATACCTATTCACGTAGTCCCTCATTGTCTCATCTGGTCCTCTCTTTATATAAAAAAATTCAAGTATTCTGTCATACCTATCTCGCTGTTGTTCCTTTCCATACTTTTTATCCAATTCATCCATACTTTTTTTCACACTCTCCTCCTCCTCTTACTATTCCCATTCTACGTCACATACACCTTCAAATGCCTTATCTCCCAAACTCAATAATACCTCTTCCGCAGGACTCTCCCAGTTTTCCCTTCCACCTTAAACCATAGATTCACTTTCTTCTTCCACATCTCATATACATTATTATCACCCATATCCCCTTTAAAAGGGGGACAAGACTTTCTCGTTCTTACTTCTTTACATTCCTCACTTCCACCAGGCGCTTCCAACTCTTTATCACCACCCATTATCCCCTGTAGCTTGACTGAGCGTAGTGGAACTACGCTCTGCTACCACTGTAAAAAAAAAAAAAATTCCTCCTAACCACCTAACCAATTAACCCCAATGTTTTACTCTAACATATGCTATACTTGATAATCTCACCTTTCATATATCATCCGGAACTTGAGGTTGAGCTTTGTTTTAAACAGTAAAGATTCTTTTAAACTTATTATCGAGAAAAATATTAACGTGAAATATATATACAAAAGATGGAATCAGAGTTATCAAGTTAAGGAACAGTACTCCAGGAACTGTATAAAATAACAACTTTCCACAAAGTCCCCAGGTACTAGACTGCTCTGTCTCTAGTTATTACCAGAACCTATACAACCCTCCTTTCTTTCCCTTTTCAGTACACTCTCACAACCCTGATCCCTGAACAAGTTAACGTTAATATAATTTCAAGTTAATCAGATATCATTTAAATAGACCAAAAGGGCCTTCAAAAGGAACCTGGGGAAGAAGAAAAATATATATTTGTAGAATAATTAAAATAACAAAATCAAAATAGATCATGCTTGTTTGACCAAATGAAACTACTCATGGGTCTTCTTTCTTTTATCCACACATAAAAAAGCGAAAGCCATGCAAGTGCAGGGAAGCCAGATATCCAAAAACAACCAGACCGCAGATGGCTCTCCTAGAGGAGTAAGTGTATTATTATTATTATTATTATTATTATTATTATATTATTATTATTATTATTATTATTGTATGAGGTTTAAATAGAATTACAGCGAATAATAATAATAATAATAATAATGTGTCTGACTAAATTAATAAAAATCGTGACCGGATTAGAGCTTACATTCCATGATTATAGATAAATTCCAAGAAGAGCGAAATTACATAGAATGTAATACAACTGAGTTTAAGTGTGTGTAAACTTAATATAACAAAAATATAAGCTTTAATGTAAGAAATAGATTCTTTTAGGTTTTTTTATTATTTTTTTATTTTTTTTTTATTTTTTTGTATTTAAAAAGAGAAATTAATAATACTATTTATTAAATCTTTTGTTTTAAGGTGAGTGGAATCTGATGAAAATTATAATTCCTGTTAAGAAAGCAGATAAGAGATTCTTCAAATAACATCAAAAACTATAAAACTCTAAATACTAAAGCATTATCCTGCTCCTGGGTAAACAGATCAAATCATCAGTTACATTAAGTGGCTGTGTAGAGGAGTTCTGTTTAATTTTAAAGTCTTTCCGTGAACTGTACACACACACACACACACATATATATATATATATATATATATATATATATATATATATATATATATATATATATATATATATATATATATATATATATATATATATATATATATATATATATATATATATATATATATATTGTGAATGGGCGGATAGTGAATTAGCCGGATACCGGATATCCAGCTGGAAGTTAAAACCGGATACCGGATATCCGGTCGGATATCCGGCAGTCTTTTATACCTATATATACCGATATATATATATATATATATATATATATATATATATATCAGAGTGTATATATATATATATATATATATATATATAAATATATATATATATACTATATATGCTACTATATATATATATATATATATATATATGCCGTATATATATATATATATAGGTATATATATATACTGGCATATATATATATATATATATATATATATATATATATATATATATATGTATATATATATATATATATATATATATATATATATATATATATATATATATCCTTTTATTCGATCTGATGGTTCTGTTGCTAATTCTCCAACTGAATAGGCCAATCTCTTCGGCCTCCTATTTTCTTCTAACTCAACCCTGGACGATTCTGTCATTCTTCATCCTCCTCCTTCTCCTCTCAGGTGTCCTATGACTTTGCCTGTGATTACATTTGCTCGGGTGCATGGGCTCCTGAAATCTATGAACGTTGGGAAGGCAGGTGGCCCGGACGGCATTCCTCCCCAAGTGCTGGCCCCTCCCCTTGTTCAGCTATATTCTCTATGTCTCAACACTAACATTTTCCCTGTGTTGGAAGCACGCACATGTCCAACCTGTTCCGAAAAAAAGGAAGCCGCTCTGATCCTTGTAACTATCGGCCTATAGCTCTAACTTGTATTCTATCTAAGATCTTTGAAACCCTTCTCAGCTCTCATTTCTTAGATCATCTGGAATCTCCTTCACTTGTTTCCGATCGCCAGTATGGCTTTCGGCGCTCGAGGTCTACTGGCAATATACTTTCCTATCTTACTGATTTAAGGTTTCCCGCTCTTAGGAACTACGGGGAGACTTGCGTGGTGGCGCTTGACATATCCAAAGCATTTGACCAGGTATGGCACGCGTCACTGCTCTCCAAGCTCACCTCCCTTGGGTTTCCTCCTCCACTTTGCTTACTTGTGTCTAGTTATCTTTCAAATCGCTCAATATCGGCTGTTGTTGATGTGGTGACTTCTTCTTCCATTTCTGTCAATAGTGGTGTTCCTCAGGGTTCTGTCTTATCTCCTACTTTATTCCTACTTTTTTATTAATGATCTTCTCACCTGCACATATAACTCTATCCACTCATATCTGATGACTAGACCCTCCATTCTTCAACTCATTTCAATTCTTCTCCCTCTTTTACTTCTAGAATTGCCTCTCGTCTTAATCTTTCCGATTCTATTCTCGCTGATCTGGATAGAATTTCCGGGTGGGGTATTCTCAACATTGTGAAATTCAATTTTTTAAAAGTAAACAGCCTTCTACAAATCTCCCTCTCTAAGACACCTTCTAACTTTTCCCTCTTTTTCGACGGTTCTCTCGTCTTTCCTGTTGACAATATAAACATCCTTGGTCTTAACATAAACAAAAAAATGTCTTGGAAACCTTACATCACAACGGTTATCAGGGCGGCCTCAAAGAAACTGGGAGTTCCTGTTTGGGTGCGGACTTTTTCCTCCTCTCCAGTTACTCCATTATACATGGGCCTCATCCAGCGCTTGGCTTGTGGGTACTCTATCATATATGGGGGGTTCTCTGGTTTCACCCTGCTTTTGGATAGGATCGAGTCAAAGGCCAAAAGGCTTATAAGCTGTTCTGTACTTTCCACTTCACTTGACATTCTATCTTTGCGGCGCGATGTTGGTGTTTTATCCCTTTTCTATAGGTACCGCAGCAGCAGGTGCTCGATGGAACTTCTCACGCGTACCACCACCTTTACGTCGCCCTCGCCCAGCACTAGGGGTTTGCTGTGTGCACAGGAATTTTATTAGTAATATTGGTAACTACAGGCTGGTTCGCTGCGGTGCTTATTTCTTTCCTGCCAACCTCTGTTCTGTGAATTCTCTTCCATCTTTTCTGTGTTTCCTGCTGAATTTGATCTCCCCACTTTAAAGCTGCGTCTGTGCTCATCTGCGTAATTTACGTTAGCTATTGACTTCTGAGTTCGTGAAACACCTCGTATTGAATAGGAATCTTTGCCATTGATTGAAGTATTGACAACATAAATACAATATATATATATATATATATATATATATATATATATATATATATATATATATATATATATATATATATACATATATATATATATATATATATATTTATATATATATATATATATATATATATATATATATGAGCAACCTAAGATGTGCTATTCTATCTCTTGAACTATATTTTAGGTAGTTTTATTTATTATTTACATCTATTATTATTATTAGTGAAAATGAAAAGCTCTTACCTTTTTATTATCCTCTTTGACTGACTGATGAATATGTTAGAATATATGAGGACAACGTGCCATGTTTATGATGAATGTAATAAAGCGTTAAGAAAGATAATGCAAGATAGAGATATGTTGAAATAATAATTATGTTGTATGATAAGACGTAGAATATAATATGTTATCTGTTCAATTATTTATTTAGGCACCCTTAATCTGAACTCCCTTTTGATTGATCTGTTGATCTGAATCTCCCTAGTTATTTCTATATTATTTGATGTATCATCAATTAAATTAGCTGGAATAATTTCTTTCTTATATCAAACATTAATTTTAAACAATACTAAACAATATTTCAGGTAGTTCTGTAAAGATAAGAAAAACATAACAACTGCAGCAAGTGAAGATGCATTGCCATTGTCTCGCAATGCCAATGCATGACCACTCTCTGTCATCACTCTCACACTGCTCTCTTTCCCTCCTTTCTATCTCTCTAATGTATTTCTTTCATTTCTATCATTCTTTCAGATATTCATACAGTCCTCTTTTATTCCCATTTTCTTTTGTCAAGCTATCTGCTATTTGCTCTTTTCCATTTATCCAGCACACATCATCAATTATTCCTTCTTTTAACAATTCCTTTATAACAGCTAGGTCAATTCTTAATCTTCTGCTCTGGACATTCGTATGTGATTTCACAGCTCCTTCTAATGATTTACTATCTGAAAAACCAATCAGTCTCATATGTACTTCCCCTGTTAATTCCTCCCATAATTTTCTAACATATATTCCCATTTCCAATCCATCACACAACCCCATCGCCTCGGCCTCTAATGGCGATCTTACAACTCTGTTAGCAACCTTGGACTACCATATGATTGGAATCTTTTTTCCATAACTATCCTCTATAATAACTATATATCCTATTTGCGATTCTCCCGTACCTAATCCATTAAAGGATGCATCCGCAAACACTTTTACATCCAAATCCCCTTTTAGTGTCCCTATTCTAAGATGTTTATCTTCTAATCTCGTTCTCTCCATGATTTTTATTAATTTTCTCATATCTGCTGTTGTTCCCTTCTTCATTTTCTTTCCTAAAACACTCACTTGAAAAGATACTTCAGGTCTTGTTTGCTGGCCTAACCAGTTTAATTGTCCCACCCCAGATCTATACTCTGTTTTTTCTCTTTCATCTAACACCCTATCCCCCTTGTATGATGATTTATTAGGTATTGTTAGTGTTTTTCTGTAGTTATCCTGTTCAAGTACTATATGTTCTCCCTTATCATGTATTTGCACCCCAATATACCGGAAATCCTTAAACTCCTGGCTCCCTACTTTTAATCTCTCTTTTAATTTCTTTATTATTTGTTCCTCAAAAGTATTATCCCCACCATAACATATGTCATCTACATGACAAACCATTATCCCTCTTAACTTACTCCCGTTCTTCCACGTGAATATGGAAGGTTCTAATCTACAACATACACCCCCTAATCTCTCTAATATTTCCTTCAAACCCTGGCAGCATCCTTCAAACCATATACTGCCTTTCGTAGTTTCCACAATTTGTTCGTATTTGCTTCTTTTGGTGGTTTTACGAAAACCTCTCTTTCTAATTTGTTTCCCTGTAAATATGCAGCCTTAATGTCTATCGACTTACATTCCCAGTTATACCTTTTGATTATACCTAATGTCATTTTAAGCGCTTCGGCTGCACATGTTGGAGCCTCATTCCCCTCATCATTGCCTTTTTCCTCAAAACCTCTAACCACTAATCTAGCTTTACAATACTTTATCCCATTCTTTTCCTTTTCATTATGACCCATCTTGTATTTAAACCCTTTCTACCTTTATCCACCACTTCATCCATTACGTCATTTTCTTTCCAATTCTGTATCTCGTTTTCCTTCGCCTTAATAACTTCTATATCTCTTACATCGACTAAAAGTATTTCTTCCTCCTCAGGTATTTGTTCATGTTCCTCAAAGTCTTTTAGGTTTATCCAGGTTATCGTTCCATCATGCAAATTCTTTGTGTTGTAACATTGATTTCATTTCTTGCTATTCACTTTACCCGCTCTGCTCATTATCTCAACTCTCTATTCTTGGCCGGTTTCTTTTTCTATCATTTTCCATCTTTCTCCTTTCTTCAATCTACTTAGATCTCTTTCTCTTTCTACTTCATCTTCATCTTGGTCTTCCTCCTCTTGTTCTTGTTCATTATTAGTCATTACCCCCAGAGAGATGTCGCTTTCATCGTCGTCTTTATCTTCTTCTTCTTCCTGTTGTGTTCTTTTGTGTTCATATTGTCCTTCACTTATGCTTTTTATGTCCTCCCCTTTTCTTCTTTTTAATTGTTCTTCATATGTATTTGGATCTTGATCGTCAGTTTCTTCCTCATTTTCATCTTTATCGTCTTCTTCCCTGGGTGCTCTTTGTATTCTGTTTATGTGCACTCTTTGCGTATATCTAATTGACCCTCCCTGTTTTACCACTACTGTTTTCCCATCTATTCCTATGACCTTTCCTGGTCCCTTCCATCTTTTATCGTTCTCTCTTTTATAGTATACCCACTCCCCAATTGTCACATCTCGTACTTTACTTTCTCTAATGTTGTTATTCCTTTTCAATTTCATCTCTGCTTGTTGACTTATTACTTCTTTCCAGGCCTCTCTTCTATATCGAGCATTGTCTATTATCACACATTCTTCCCAACCCTCTGTGTTATCTATACTCCAAGGAGTCATTTTCCCTCCCTTATTCCATCCAAATACTAAATATGTGATTAACCATGGACTTTCTCCCTATTTTCTAGAAAGCAAAAAGCACAATACTCTACTTTGCAGTGAAGATACATTCTACCCTTGAAAAAATTCAAAATATTTTTGGATGGTGATTGTCTTTCTAAGAGACTTGATTAGTTTTTTTTTTCTATAGTACCTTGGAATCAATGTTATGTGTAATGTTGTGGCAAATTATTAAATTAGGACTGATATTTTCGCATGGAAATGCGACAGTGGAAGGAGGGTTTCACACTCGATCATTTGTTTAGTGGAGAATCTGAAGAACAGTCTGATTTCTCAAAGAACAGTGCACAATACTATAATATAAAAGATCTCATGAAAGTATTCAAAGTTCCTATCACTCAAAAAATGTTGACAAATGTAAGAGCTGCCCATAGGAGATATAAGAACATCTCAAAGAGTCAAAACAGAACCAAGAAGAAGATAATAAAAAGGTTGAAAAAAGAAAATTATCCATACAGATCTATAAACTTGAAGAGCAGAGAAAGATGTTAAAACTGAAAGCTTTGACAGAAGAAGACGCTATAAAATCAAAAATTCAGATGCTTGAGAAGAAAAAGTTAACCTAAATCTCCCCATTTAGAACTTTTGTGATCACGGTGGACGTTATTCACCTAGGCTATTAATGTAAGCTTTTAATTTATTTTCTTTTTGTATAAATAAAACTGTTTACTTTTGGAAAAAATAAAAAGGAGTGCGTTGGACGGCTATGGGGAAGGTATAGGCTGATTACTAAAAAATAAAATATTTTTTTAAATTCATCCATGATGATGAACAGTTTCTAAAGTAAATTTAAAAAAGGTCATGTATGAACTGAGTAAATAGGCTGTATGTGATTAATATGGGTATTTTATACGCCAAAATGAACAATTGCAAAATGCAAACAGCTCTCCATAAATCAGCAGGCTTAAAAATCCATTAATAAATAATTCAAACCCACAGTATATATATATATATATATATATATATATATATATATATATATATGTATAATAACTAATAATAGATTTTGCAAAAAAGAGTGTTAAAAATATATATATATATATATATATATATATATATATATATATATATATATATATATATATATATATATATATATATATATAATATAATATATAATATATATATATAATATATATCTATATATATATATAATATACATATATAATATAATAATAATAATATATATATATATATATATATATATATATATATACATATATATATCTTTCTTTATATATATATAGTGCTCTCTCTCTCTATATATAACCCTTATATATATATATATATATATATACATATATATCTTTATATATATATATCTTCAAAGGGATGTGCCAAATATTCGGTAAGTATTCGGTATTCGGCCTATTCGGCCAAAATGCCGAATATTCGGTTCGGCTTTTGCCGAACTATTCGGGCCGAATATTGAGCTTTATAAACAATAAGTACGTCAACATAAGGGAAAGTTATTTGTTTAAAATTGAAATTTTAGAAACTTATTTTTAAAAATAAAAATATAGCCAAATTTTGTGGCAATATGGCGAAAATCTTTGCCCAATTGTCAGATCCTATAAGGGCTTTGACATTTTCAATATTCTAAAAAATAAATTCATTTAGTATTACGGGATAATGGACCAAACATGGTAGCTGGGTATAAGGAGAGTGGCTTGCTATCAATTTCATGTTTTTATTCACATGTTGCAACTATGCATTCACGATTCAATATTATGTCAAGTCTGTTAAAGGTATTTTATTTACTTGCAGAAACATATCACTCATTTTCACCATTCAGCAACCGCAGCTGGCTGCAAAGCTTAAACTTTACAGATGCAGCTGAATGTCAAACAGCTAACATAAATTAATTCAAGACGTTTCTACATGCTGGAACAGAACTTATGATATACTTATAAAAGAATGTTTGAACAAAAAAGTTCCCCTATTCATAAACTGCTGGAATGCAATTAGAAAATGTTGACTGATTTTCAGTGGCAAGAGTATTCCATTTACTTGAGCCATTTGACAACATCACTAAAACAAGGATTAAACGTGAAGTAACAGTCCAAGTGATCCCTTCCATTTTTAGCAATAAATCTATTTTAAATAAGGCAATTAAAAGCAAAAGCTTCAATTGGAATAATTACATAGTTGAAGGCTTAAGAAATCAGTAGAGAAAAGAGACTTTCTAAGTTTCTATCTGATAAATCTTTGTGTGTAGATACTTTCTTAGATCTGCGATTCCAGCTAATTTTCAGCATGAATCAGATGAATCAGTAAAAAAAATATGGTCATTGAGGCATGGAAAGAAATGCATGAAATTTAGACTGACTCTTCTGCTGACGATGATTTACGTAGTGGGGAAAGTGAAGCTGGAGGTTCCATTTTCACTTCTTTGTGGATTGCTTTAAAGGAGTATTGGCATCAAATCGTCATACAGAAAAGAAAGTGAAAGTGAAAAAAAAAAGTCCCATTCTTCTGACGATATGATTATTGTAAATAAAAGTAAAAGGCTACATACAGATATCAAGAAATAAACAAATATATAACTTTCCCTACTTTGACCAGTGAAGACAATGATATTCCCTTCAATTGGTGGAAAAACACTGGAAATAGTTTTATGAATTTGAAAAAACTAGCAATAAAATGCCTTTCAGCTCCTGCGTCATCAGTTGAAGTGAAGAGAATATTTAGAACAAGGAAATGTTTGTAGGCCACAGAAATAGGTTTCCCTCAAGAAAATGGAGAGCTACTAATGTTCTGTCATTTTAACCTTAGAGCTTATTCAAATGAAGTTTAGTTTAATATCTTTAACTACGAAACTTTTCAATTTTCATTTAATTATTTTTAATATGTGAATGGCTTGCTATAGGTAAGAAATAGTTATTTACTTTTTGTTTTATTACTTTGTATATAAGACTGAGTAAACATGAAATTTCTTGGACAGGGGTTTTTGCAATTGATTATGTGCTGATTCCAAAAATGTAATCGGTTTTGCATATCACATCGCACTTGTGATATTGTGTGTGTAACACAGATTTATAAAATTTATGATTTTTTATATTTTTTAAGAGGGTCTATCACATTTATTGAGATATATATATATATATATATATATATATATATATATATATATATATATATATATATATATATATATATATATATATATATATATATATATATATACTGCTATATATACTTACTATACTATATATATATATACATACAAAGGTGGGCATTAACGCGTTAAGGCGTTAATCCGTTAATTAACTTTAATTTTTTTCGTTGGCTTTTCAACAACAGTTGTTTCGAAAAAAATTAACGATCTATTAACGAAGTTAAAAATTTTCCCCCTACATCTCGTTAACCGTTAACTTAATTTAAGAGTTTATAAAATATTTTCTTATCAGATTTTTAAATTGTATTAGATTCATTTCAGTAAAGATAAACTTTTTTTCTTCAAAATTTAAAAGCTCCTCTCAATGGCTCAAAATGTGTTTATATTTGCTCCGGTTATTATCCAGTTTAGTAAAGTTTAACACAGGGTTGGAAAAAGCCCGAGTTTTTAAGGAGTGTGCTTACGTGCTGACACCACCCCTCGCGTTCAACTATATTCTCTATGTCTGAATACTAATACTTTTCCTCGTGTTGAAACACACATCAATCCAACCTATTCCGAAAAAGGAAGCCGCTCTACTAGTCCTTCTAACTATCGCCCTATAGCTCTCACTTGTATTCTATCCACAAGATCTTTGAAACCCTTCTCAACTCACTTCTTAGACCATCTGGAATCTCATTCTCTTCTTTACGATCGCTAGTACGGCTTTTGGTGTTTCAAAGTCTACTGGCATTATACTTTCCCTATTTAACCGATTTATGGTTTCGCTCTTAGGAACTACTGACAGACTTGCGTAGTGGCGCTTGACATATCCAAAGCATTTGACCGGGTATGGCACGCATCATTGCTCTCCAAGCTCCCCCCCTTTCCTCCTTCTCTTTGCTTACTTATGTCTAGCTTTCTTTCAAGTCGCTAAACATCAGCTATGGTTGATGGAGCGACTTCTTCTTCTTTTCTGTCAATAGTGGAGTTCCTCAGGGTTTCGTCTCATCTCCTACTTTATTCCTACTTTCACTAATGATCTTCTCACCTGCATCTAACTCATCACTCATGCCCATGACTCGACGCTTCTAACAGCTCATTCCAGGTCTGCTCCTCTTTTTACTTTTAGAGTTGCCTCTCGTCTTAATCTTTCCGATTCTATTCTCGCTGCTAGATAAAATTTGCGGGTGGGGTCGTCTCAACCTTGTGAAATTCAATTCTTTAAAAACCCAACTTCTACAAATCTCCCTCTCTAAAATACCTTCTAACTTTCCTATCTCTTTTGACGGTTCTTTCGTCTCTCCTGTTGACAATATAAACATCCTTGGCCTTAACATAAAAAAATGTCTTGGAAACCTCACATCTCAACGGTTGCTGGGGGGGGCCAAAAAACTGGGAGTTCTGTTTAGACTGCGAAAAGTTTTTCCTCCTTTTTAACTATTCCAACTATACAAGGGTCTCAACCGACCTTGTATGAAGTAATGTTCAAATTTTTGGGGGCTCTGGTTTCGCGGCTTTTGGACAGGGTCGAGTCAAAAGCCAAAGGCTTATAAACTGTATGTACTTTCCAATTCACTTGAACCTCTATCTTTGTGGCGCGATGTTGGTGCTTTATCTCTCTTTTCTATGAGTATCGTAGCGGCGCCCAGGTGTTCGAGGGCACCACTCCTTGTGCACCACCACCTTTTACGACGCCCTAGTAGCACAAGGGTTAACAACATCTGCTTTACCTGAATTTTGTAGATATTGGAAACATAGGCTAATTTGCTGCGTTGCGGCCTTTTTCTTTCCACCACTGTGATGATGCGCTCTCTTCCATTTTCTGCATTTCCTGCTGAATTTAATCTCCCTCACTTTAAAGCCTGCGCGTCTATGTTCATCTGCGTAATTTACGCTAGCTGAAATTTTGGCGTGCAACATCCCTTCCTTGAATAGGGCTGCGTGGTAGTGATAAATAAACTGTAAAAAAAAAATGAAACGGTTAACGTTAACGATTAACGTTTAACTTCCGCAACATTCTTTACCGATAAACGCTTTAATGATTAACGCCGTTAATTTTTTGTTAACGATTAAGGATTAACGGCAAAAACTTTCTTTATATAAAACCATATATATATATACTGTATATATATACATATATATATATATATATATATATATATATATATATATATATATATATATATATATGAATATATATATATATATATATATATGCTGCTGCTGCTACTGCTGCTGCTGCTGCTTTATGCGCCCATATCTATATATATATACTCACTTATATATATATATATATATACCTTATATATATATACTCTCTATATCTATATATATGAAGGGAAACAAATCGCAATGATAGGATACATGTCTTTGATAGATACCATTATAGTAAACATATCATACAACTATGAATAAAAGGTAATATGGGACAACAATGAATGTAATAAAAGGAATGGGTTTAGTTAATGTTAAACATACCTACGATGGTAGTAACTTTCTCTTCGTATACGATCAACTGTGCATAGCGTCTGGAATATCCCTCATCAAGCTCCAACAATAGTCGGCCATCATATTGATATCCCACTTGTCCTGGTAACGTCCTTCCATGAACTTTAGATCTTGATGGAAGCGCTCACCCTGCTCATCACTAACATCGCCTAGGTTATCCGGAAAGTTTCTTAGGTGAGAATGTGCAACTTTATTTATACTCATTCTACATCCAGGAGAATGAAAACTTGTCTAGCAGTTCTGTTTCAATGTAGTGGTTCTCGACTCCCTGTTTCCACGAGAATTCTAGTGCTACATCTAAAAAAGAAATCCACGCTCTTGCGTTGACGAATTAGTGAAATTTATCGCAGTGGATAAATATATGTCCACCATACCTGGAACTAGCCTACGGGAAAGGCTGACGAAATTAATCGAATATTCAGGTTATTTAAGAAACCATAAAACTAAGTTTAGCGCCACGTAGTCACGACCAGTCACAGTAATAACAGTGTGGTTGTAAACCGAGACCAGGAGTAATGTTATCAAATCTGCTAAAGGCCAGGGCCGCGCCCGGCATCACGAAATAACGTATTCAACTGTTGTGGGGCAGCAATAACAGAAAGAAGTCAGTGAAACTCCAGGTGACCCAGGCGTTGTGAGCATGTCAGCAAGAAGACATCTTTGTGAGGGGCTGGCAGATAATCATCTCTGGCGGTAAAGGACCAGAGTTCACTTTTCTTCATGGTCCAGCTAGGACGATAACAGTGCGTTTGAAAAATCTATAGGATGTTTCACTTCAGAGGATAAAAAATCATGTCATTTGAGCAGGGCAGAAGACCACATCATGGGAAAGAGGCGGGACTTATAACATGTTGGAGGGTTCCAGAAGTTTCAACCATCATTATTAGTTGTTTAAATGTAGTGGCATTGGTTATAAGTCAGGTGTTCCAGAACTGCGGGATGCAGACCAGCGTCATCGCCTCATGAGAGGTTCCAGTGCTCAGAGGCTATGGGAGGCTACAAACAAAAGATGCTGGCCAGCGGACAGCTCTGTGTAAAGAAGTTTCCCACTAGCATGGACCTTAATGCTGATTCCCATATTTAAGTGGGAGGGCAGCAGTTATCGTTATGAATGATTGTCTCGTTGGTGGGTAATACTCAGAAGGCTTTTGTTTGAGGTACAGTGATGGTGGGGGAAGACTGTATCTCTCTGTCCCCTCCTTGCAGAAACAGGCCAGCCAATAGAAGGAAGTTAATTTGCTCTTCATCATTGAGAAGGGTTCAGGAGGGTGGTCCCTGAGCTCACTCGTCTGCCACTGAAGCCCACCAAGGATGAAATTGAGAAGGTTTGTCAGGCCCGACAAAGCACTAGTGGTTATCAGTGACAAAGATGTTAGTTTGCAGGAGAAAAACCTGTTGAACAGTTTGTAAAAATTAAGTCCAGTCGGTAATGCAAGAAAGAAATAGACAGTTGTTTGTCTGTAAGAAGGCCTTAAATGTCTCAGAACTGAAGGAATTGAAGAGAAATAACCCTCCATATAACGGCTCTGTGGATTGTAATCAGACTGAGTGATGATAAAACTGAGTACAGGGACAGGGCCAGTTGAAGATGACCAGGGCAGAGGCCTTACCTTGGGGAATAATGATCTTATGGAAGAAGAAAGATTCATTGAAAAAGACAGTTAAAACCTAATTTGAAGATTGAGTACAGTAAATTTTACCAATGATAAGTCTGGTAAAATCTGATTCAGATATATTTTCTAGTTGAAAAATTAGGAAGGCAATATTGAAGTTAGTGATCATAAAGATAGGCGTAGGTGAAAACAGATAACAAGGTTGTAATCAAAGAAACTCTTTTTAGAAAGAATTGTTGCAGGAAGCACTTGGTGCAGTATATGCCATAAGTGATCAGATTGAGAGATTGACATACAGGCAGAGATTATGAAGAGGTGATTGGATCTGTTGTGGAAGATGATTGTTGGTGAAGATTCTGTTAGAATAGCATACATTTTTTTAGTGGTCAGACAATCTAGTTGGAAGTTATCTTATCAATATTTATTATTAATTGATATTAGTACATTATATAAATGAGTTATTTTATGGGTTTCATTATTATACTTACTACTTTATCACCTTTGTTTTACCTTCTGA
>JABUQX010051023.1:0-2500 GCA_015478945.1 Trachelipus rathkii
TTTGTCCCATTTTCTTACGGAAAAATCCATAGAGATAGACTCCGATATTTTAATTCATTGTAAACCATCTGAGATGTGTGGGATGGAAAGATTTGAGTCAAAAATAATATTTTAGATACATAAATATAACCCAAAAATATTTAAAAGAAGAAGAAAAAAGGAGTAGCTGAAAGAGATAAAGAAACCCATCAGTGAAAATTGGGAAAATAAAGAAAAAAATATATGTAAAAAATAATTTCGTCGATTTTCTCAACCTAAAATTAGGAAATGCGATTTTAGTTTATTAAAGGATCGCGGCTCATGCGCGCTTCTCACTTGTATGGGCATTTGTCCTATAAACTCTTTCAAATAGAGATTTAATGCAGCCACTTTCTCTCTTCATTTCTTTAACGCATCCGATATTTTCTATTATGGAAATACACACAGCACAAATATATATAATATATATAATATTGAGTATATATCATAATATATTAATAATGATAATGATAGTAATACTAGTAATATATATATATATATATACTTACACTAATATATATATATACATATCTATTACACTATATAACTATATATAAGTGATATACTATTAATTAGCACCTACGGAGATCAGTTTACTATATATATATATATATATTATATATATATATATATATATATATATATATATATATATATATATATATATATATATAATATATATATATATATATATATATATATATATATATATATATATACTACTCGTCAAAAATAACGCACCACTGGCGCATATGACGTTAACGGGTTACAGAAAGGATCAGAACGCTGTGTAACTTTATTATGCAAATAACATAACATCAGAGACACAGTATACAGCACTGTAATAGTGTTGGGGATGTATAGGGTCCTCCATCGCTATAATTAAGGTAAATGACAAACCACGTAACTCAAGCTTTAGCGATTGGGAGAAGGTTATGGCGGGGGCATGTTGAGTACGCGGTCCATTCAGGTGTGAATTTAACCGCTACAACCATGGAAAGGATTGCGCGTCGACTAACACTTGATGAGTGCGTAGAGATTACCACCCTCCGTGCCGAGAGGTACGGGTACCGCGAACTCGGTCGACGGTTTGGTGTGTTGCAAACAAACAGTGCACGGTCGTGCAGTGGTACCACGTCACCCAGGAGCACGCAAGGTGGTGGAGCCAGGGCAGGTCACGAACCACAACTGGCGTTGAAGAACGTTTTCTACGTATGCGGGCCGTAAGAAACAGCCATACAACAGCAAGGCACCTTCAAATACAGCTGCAGGAGGTACGAGGGAGCCGTGTGAGTGATAATACAATACGTCGAAGCCTTGAGGAACATAATTTGCGGTCACGAATTCCGGCCATAGAGCCACGACACACCAGAGAGCATCGAACACCTACGGGAACACCTACATTTTACCGTCGACGATTTATGCGAATGTGCTGTTTACGGATGTCCAGAGTCGGTCTCTACACCTCTGATCGGTGATCCAGAGTCTATCGACAACCTAATGATAGGTACGCGCAATGTAATATGCGGGAGGTATTGCCATTTGGAGGTGGATCTCTCATGGTCTGGGGAGGCATTTCTTTAACGGGTCGTACAGAGTTGCACGTCCGAGATGGCAGTTCCCTAACCTCCGCACGACACATCGCAGATATCCTTGACCCGTATATCGTGTCATATGCCCCTTACATCGGTGGCTGATTCGTCCTAATGCATGACAACGCAAGACCACACAAGGCCAGATGTGTCACCGAATACCTAACGACGGTATAAATTGGCCAGCATACAGTCCCGACCTAAACCCAATTGAACATTGTGGGACATGTTGAAACTGCAGTTGCGACAGCTGCAACCACCGCCAGGAACCCTCCAGGCGCTGGGGCAGGCGGTGGGTCGCGTATGGGATCAGATTTCCGTGGAGGACATTCGGCACCTCATTGAGAGCATGCCACGACGGTGACAAGCCGTCATCTGTGCCAGAGGTGGCCATACACGTTATTGAGTAACACCATCCACACACGAACCCTTCACCGCGATAACGTCCCACGTTGGAGGAAACGCATCGGCCACATACAGGACCCATTCGCAGGCCCCCAGGGGATTCCTAGGACCCCTCGACAATCTTACCACTGTATAATGTGTCCCAAATGCTGTTATTTGCATAATAAAATTGCACAGCGTTCTGGTCATTTTTGTAGCCTGTTAACGTCATATGAGCCAGTGGTGCGTTAATTTTGACGAGTAATATATATATATATATATATATATATATATATAATATATATATATATTATCATATATATATATATATATATATATATATTATACTATATATATATATATATATATATATATATATATATATATATATTTCCAAAACTATTGATTTTCCTCATCTATCATTTCATAATTTAAAATACATAAATAAAGGTACAAATGGATTAAAATACATCAGAAACTGTTAGAAAGGAATGTAGAGTCCTTCA
>JABUQX010051023.1:7500-22500 GCA_015478945.1 Trachelipus rathkii
TATAAAACCGTTTACTTCTGAAAGATACTTCTTCCCAGAAGAATAAGGTACCGTCAATTCTGACAGTCCACCTTTAACAGACCTTCCCCCGCTTCAACCAACTCGGTCAGGGATCCACAGGGTTAAGTGAAAGCATCAGGGAGGTTGTGGTTTAAAACCCATACTCTCAATAAAAAGTGGAAATATAGCGATTTTATAATATACATATCATCAACAACTCGTATTTACTTAGCATGAATTCTATAATATAAGCAATATCTATAATATATATATATATATATATATATATATATATATTATATAGTATATATATAACTATATATATTATATAATATATATATATATATATATATATATTATAAATTATTATTATAATATATAATATAATATTATATATATATATATTATATATATATATTAATATTATATATATTATATATATAATATATATATATATATATATATATATATATATTATTATATATATATATATGTATAAATATATAATATATATATATATATTATATATAATATATATATATAATTATATAATATATATATATATATATATTATATATATATATATACATTATATATATATATATATATATATATATATATTTCACTTGTGCATTTTAATATTAAGGATCTCCTCAAGCCATGTTTTACTACTTACTGGCAAATGTTTGTGAATACATTTAAAGTTTTGCGTTTTCTATTTTTGTTAATAAATTTTAAGCTTAGAATATACAGTAATGAAACTTTTTAGGCTTGTATATTTCAACAAGAAAAGTATTTTTGGTAGTTAAGCAACTTTTTGGTACGATCAACCGATTAGGAGTTTTTTTTTTTTTTTTTCGTAGTTCATGAGAGTACGTGGCAAACTCAATTTCCCCAAAATTTTCATTTTGTGAAATCAAAAATGAAAAATCGAGATACTTTTTTAATATTCATTCAATCAATATAAAATATTCAGACCATGTATAATCAAACGAGATACTTTTTTTTATGTATATTAATATTTTGCATACCCTACCGTTAATTATGAGCGTTGTTTACGGGAAAATTTCGAATTTTAATTTTTTACCCGTGAGCAGCGGGGAAACGATAGGGAATAGAATTTTTTTTTTTTTTTTTTTTTTTTTTTTTTTTTTTTTTTTTTTTTGATTAATCGCCAATTGTACAAGCTGCAATAATTTCATATTGGTCAAACAAATATTAAAAAAAGTTAAAGCGATTTTTCATTTATGATTGCAAAAATGAAAATTTTTGGGGAGTTTGCACTTTTCCATGAACTGGTATGAATTATGCAAAAATTAAGCTTTATCATTTTATATACGTGTTTTATCTGTATTTATTTCAAGTTTGAAGTCATTTCAAACAAAAATCGTAGGAGAAGCCAAGTAATTAAAAAGAATATACACTAAATTTTTTTCAGTCTAGAATGATATGTGCTCAAGTCATTTGAGTTCGAAGCAATATTGTCGATGAGGAGACTCACGTCTTAATAATAGGTCAACGAAATTTCGCCTGATTTCTTTTTCATCAATTGGAAATAATCAAAGTGGCATGCGACTTGACATTTACAATTTATCTTTACCTTATGAAGATTGGACACCTTGATATACATGGAAATAGTTATGCAAAAACGACCCAACCCTTATTTTAATATTAAGGGATGGTTTCATTTTGCAAAACTACGTCTATATATATATATATATATATATATATATATATATATATATATATATATATATATATATATATATATATATATATATATACAATATATAATTATTATTTTTATTTATTATACTATATATATATATAGATAATATAATATATATATATATAATATATATATAGTTGTATATATATATTATATATTTTTAAAAAATATATATATAATATATATATTATATATATATATATATAGTATATATATATGTTAAATATGCATTATTAATCGCAATTATATTAATGAAAATAAAAATCACATTTAAGGGGAAGGTAAAGAATTTACTGAATTCTCTGGGATTGAACCACCGCATGTTGCGAATGAGGACAATATACCCGGTGATTCCACGCACTGAGCTAATCCCCAATACCCAGAAAAGTTGAGTTCAAGAAAGTTTTAAAGCAACCGAGCTCCTTTCAAAGGCGACATCACCAGGTGTCCAGGCCTGTAATATCCCCTCGTTCTTTCTATTGTAGATGTTAAATACTTGCATATAATCCGCAAATTAATATAAGATGTAAATGAAGGAAAGACATTCAATGGGAAGGTAAAGAATTTACTGCCTTCTCTGGAATTGAACCACGCATGTGGCGAATGAGGACAATATACCCGGTGCTTTTAACCAACTTGAGCATCCCCAACCCACAAAAAGTTGGGTTCAAGAAACAGTTTTAAAGCAACGAGCTCCCTTTCAAAGGCAGACATCACCAAGTGTCCAGTCCTGTCTATCCCTCGTTCTTTAATTGTAGATGTTTATAATATTGCTATTAATTTCGCGCAATTATAATTAAGAATGTAAATAAAGAAAGAACATTTCATTAGATTTTAAAAAAGTTAGTGTAGAAATAAAATATTTCATTTATTTTAACATTATGGTTTGATTTAGGGCCATAAATCGTAGAAGTGAGCTGAAACATATATTATTCGATTTCAGAGAAAAAATGGCAGAACCGTGCGCACGTGGCAGGAAGCTAATTTCGCCATAAAGCGTGCGAAGATCTCCTTGAGGCGTCTGCAAGCGCACGCCTTTTTCCATGATGGAAATCCGGAAGGCTTATTTATATATATATATAATATATATATATATATATATATATATATATAATATATTATATATGAATATATATATATATATATATATATATAAATATTGTGAAAAAATGTGTAAATGGAAGAATACCAGAGATGTGTTGAGATGGTTTTGATCATATGGAAGGATGGATGATAGTCAGTTGGTTAATCGAATGTATAGTGGTGAGTGTGTTGGGAATACAACCCGGCTAGGGACCGAGGAAAAGTGGATTGAGTCGTTAATAGATTCCTAAAGTAGAGGGAATGTGAGTTTGGCAGAAGGGGAGAAGAAAGGTGCATAACTGGAGTGGATGACGGGATTTTGTGGGGGTGAATTTGTGGGCCCTGGCCCAATGGTAATGAAACCCTAACATTGACGATATACCACGTGGGGTATTTTAAACGCTTGCGTGGTACTGCCCTGTTTGCCCCAGGACCCGAGTGTTGAACGGGGGAGGCCTGCGGGGTTTAGCATGTCCTTGAACATGCCTCACTCCTTCTGAGAAGTTCTTAGATTGCTTCAGAAGGAAAATTGGCGGGGTTCCTTTTAGTTCATCGTGATTCTGGTGGGTCATACACTTGCACTACAGTCTGCTAGGGTCCAGGTTCGAATCACAGCAGGGTGAAATGCTTTAAGGGGTTGGTTTTAGTCAATATAAAAATATATATGCTTTTTATACATCCCATTTCTTTGTATATATATATATATATATATATATATATATATAAATATATATATATATATATATATATTATAATAATATATATATAATATATATATATATATATATATATTATATAATATATATATATATATATAATTATAATAATATATATATATATATATATATATATTATATATAATATATATATATATATATATATATATATATATAATATTATATATATATATATATTATATATATTATATAATTTATATATATAATATTATATATATATTATATTTATAATTATTTTTCTCTAACGTATATCTGGGATATATAAATGCTGGGATATATAAATAAATTTTCGATTTTCTTTATATGATATATGATACTCTACAGTTTTTCTGCACAAAGTGTGCCAGTTGGCAAATTCAAAAATCTAAGACCTTTAAACGGTGCTCCCTAATATTTGTACAATTTGGCTATTCATTAATTATTTCAAAGTAATTATTTTATTTCAAGAAATTTATATCAAAGTTTTAAGAGCAGATCAAAAATTCGTAAAGATTCATTTTCATAAAACCATTTTCTAATTTCCTTTTTCTCATTTATTTAAACTATCTTGGCTACTAGGATGCACGATATAACAAAAAAAATTAATCGATATCGTCGTTAAACGTAATATTTTTTAAAAACTAGATAAAATTTCACTCCATACTATCGTGTAAAAAATATCAATATTTTCGATTTTAAAAAATATTTGTAAATTATATATATTATATATAGTATATATATATATATATATATATATATAGTATATATATATATATAATATATATAATATATATATATATATATATATATATAATATATATATATATATATATATATATATTATATATATATATATATATATAATATATATATATATAATATATAATCATATATATATTATATATATATATATATATATAATATATATATATTAAAAAATATTTTCTATATATATATATATATATATATTAATATATATATATATTACTATTAGAAAATTATATGATTTGTTTTAAATAGCCTATTCTAATTTCTTAATTCTTTATGTAAATTTTCTATAATATTTTTCTTATTTAAATTAACTCTTGTCCATTTCTATTAAATTAAAATTTAAAAAAATATAAATATTCATTTTGCAAATAGGAGATTTTATTAATTGTAATGCACTCAAAATTTATAGAACTTCTGTAAAATATATTGGTTATTCGATACTGAAGAAATCTATCGATATATCGACTAAAATAATATAATTGATATTTTTCTATACCATAGAAAAAAACATCAATATCGGTATATATATATATCGATACTTTTTCAAGATCCCTACTTGTTTCTAAATATAATATTTAGCTTGTTCTTCTCTTCAAACCTTTATAAGCACCTGTGATAACTTATGAAGTTTTTATTTTAAATTGATTAAAGACGCGCTATCATTTAAAAAATTGAAACACTCATACGCAGTATTACTCTATCCTTTAACAGAAATATTATCTCTACTAGTTAGGTCTATTATTTCCTTTCTTTATAATTAAAATAATTCTATATAATATAATTTTTTAATAATTCTTTACTCAGGTTCTAACAATAGTTTTCAAGCTGAATTCAGGAAGCGTTCATGTTAAATTTGATGTAATCTAAATCACAGAATAATTATGTCCTACGACAAAAATTTTTTTTAAATTCCCAATGGTAAATCAGAATTTTTTATGCAATCTACGGCATGTCTTTTTAAGTGGGTCTCATATTGAACCCATATTCTCTTCAACACTAAATGAAGAAATGTATTTGAACTACTATTAATACTTGCTACGACAAAATATGTTAATTCAAGACCTGAGTATTAAAATAAAAGACTCAAAACGTTAAGAATCTAGTCTAAAGAGATGTTGAAAAAGAAACCGAAGTGGGCATGATTAGTTGGATGAAACTAAGGACTAAACATTCATTATATGATTAAAAAGATAGGTTTGTCGAGCATTGAAATAGAATGAAATTAGAGTTGCTACAAAGAAAGAAAATGAAGGCGATAGTAATGGTGGGAATAAACGAAAGGTAGATGAAGTTAGTTCTTCATTATGATATGTTTTTTCTCTTTGTATATTTACTCTGAAAATGAAAATAAAATGCATTATTTCAATTTTTGCAGTTAAATAAAAAAGGGAAGGTCCTGTGTTAAAGAAGTGGTGCTCGACAAAGTAGCAGTTAAAATAAAGATTGCGAATGTTATAAAAAATCTTAAAGACAAAAGAATACAACTAAGAAGGGGACGCCGGTATTTCATTGACAGGACCAATTCCATCAACAGAGACCATCAACCGAGAGGCAGTTTCGTGAAAGAAGTACTCTAGCATCCTAATAACGTTGGTCTGTTAGATATGGTGTATCACCAAGAAAAATTCTGAAAACTTTCATAGCGAAGTTCACAAACAAATATTGATTTTTTCTGAATATATCGAAATTTAATAAATCTTTTTCAATAAATTCGAAAGGAGCAAACATAAAAAAAAAAAATAATAATAAAAAAATGGTTCATATATTTTCTTTACATAATAATACATCAAAGGCAGTGATGATAAAGTTTCGGCGCTCAAACGTAAGGCAAAATATTAACAAAATACAAGAATATAAATATAAAGATTTGCGATTTAGGAGATTCATTGCAAGAAACCTTTGTTCATGGATAATAAATAATACTCGGGTGGAAAAGATTAAGGGCACGTCCAGACCTAACGTAAATTCAGCCGCTGTTTGTGAGTATATATATATATATATATATATATATATATATATATATATATATATATATGTATATAATATATATATATAATATTAATATGTATATGTATATATATATAATAATATATATATGTAATATATATATATGAAATAATATATGTAATATAATAATAAATATATATAATAATAATAATAATAATAATAATAATAATATAATAATATATAATAATATATATGTATATATATATAATAATATATATAATATATATATAATAATAATATATAATAATAATAATAATATAATAATAATAATAATAATAATATATATATATATATAATAATAATAATAATATATATATATATAATAATAATAATAATAATAATATATAATATATATATTTATATATATAATAATATATAATATGTATAATATAATAATAATAATAATAATATATATATAATAATATATGTATATAATATATACTATAATAATAATAATATATAATAATATATAATAATATATGTTAAACAAAAGGCTTCATTACACTAGAACTGCCGCAAATTCAGTCAAAGCTTTATGCATTTCATGTAATTATAATTTTATGCAGATTTTATAGCTAAAAGACAGAATGAATAGCAGCAGACTTTCTGTTATATATATATATATATATATATATATATATATATATATATATATATATATATATATATATATATATATATATATATATATATATATATATATATATATATATATATAAACAGATATATATATATATATATATATATATATATATATATATATATATATATATACTATATATATAGATATAAATATATATATATATATATATATATATATATATATATATAGTATTCGGAATATAATATTATATTTAAATACTATTGGGATGCTTATATAAAATTTTTATGCTTATAAAATACATGAGTTAAACCTAGATTTCACTTTCATTAAAAATGAAAGAAAACGAAATCGGTTCATTAGCCCTTTTTAATCAAATTTTTTTTTCGGAACAAAATGTAATTTAATTTTAAAGTTATTCATATGTATTTCCCATTGTAATATGTACAAAATAAGGTAAATTCTAGTGTAATATAATATTTTATAACATTTTATATCATATTTATGTATTTAACTTTTATTTGGTGAAACTTGTAACTTTCTTTCTCTCTCTCTCTCTCTCTCTCTCTCTCTCTCTCTCTCTCTCTCTCTCTCTCTCTCTCTCTCTCTCTCTCTCTCTCTCTTTCTCTGTGAGAACATTAAAAACATTTTTGAATCAAGTTTTTAACCATATAGCTTCCTGGTGGTAAAGAAGGCAGCTTCAACAGTGAAAGGTGGAATCCAGAGAACCTGTAGATACTCAGGCTTCTCAACGTATAGACAAGCCCTAATACGAGGAGAGAGATATCAAAGAACAACCATTAGCTACTACCTGTGCAGTGGAGGAACAAGCAGAAGAGGTAGTAACTACAAGCCCTCTACTACACCAACAAGACCTGAAAGTGGAGGAAGAAAAACAAAAGAACTACCAAAGCTCCTGTCACTGCCGGATTGGCCTCTTCTTCTAATATATATTTATATATATATATATATATATATATATATATATATATATATATATAAAGATATATATATATATATCTTTATATCTTTATATATATATATATATATATATGTATATATATATATATATATATATTTATATATATATATATATATATATATATATATATATATACTATACTATATATATATATATATATATATATATATATATATATATATATATATATATATATATATATATATATATATATATATATAAAGAGATAAAGAGAGAGAGTTTGGCAAAAAATACATAATTTATTTAGATGAAGCAAAATCCATATGGGAAATGTATTTAAATACCAAATACGAAATAAATTTTAGAAAGCATTTAAATAATAAATACAAAATACCCAAAATATATTTAAATATATTTTAGATACATTATAAATATATTCACCATTAAAGTTTTATTCAAAAAATATTCATAATAGTAAAATTTTACTTAAATAAGCAAACAATGGCAAAAATCAGTTAATTTTTTTGCTAAAGCGCAGCAGCACAAGTCATTCATTCAAAATTAGTTTAACTTACGGGATTTCTCATTTGGGCTAGAGTTATTCTTGCAAGATAAAAGATTCGTTCAACAACTCCATGCATACGATGAGGGATTTTCTTTTCGGTGCTAGAGTTATTCGTGCAAGATTAAAAAGCTGTTCAACAGCTCAAGGCGATGAACAATTTCTTTTTGGTGCTAAAGTTATTCGTGCTAGATTTAAAAGCAGTTCAGCAGCTTCAGGCTATGAACGATTTCTATTTGGTGTTAGAGTTATTCGTGTAAGATAAAGAGCCTTTCAACAGCTCTAGACGACGACCGATTTCTTTTTGGTGCTATAGTTATTTGGCAAGATAAAAGAGTCGTTCAACAGATCCAAAAGATTAACGATTTCCTTTTGGTGCTATAGTTGTTATTCGTGCCAGATAAAAGAGATGTTCAACAGCGCAAGAGGATGAACGATTTCTTTTTGGTACTAGAATTATTCGTGCAAGATAAAAGAACCGTTCATCAGCTCCAGACGATG
This sequence comes from Trachelipus rathkii, assembly GCA_015478945.1. Classification (NCBI taxonomy): domain Eukaryota; kingdom Metazoa; phylum Arthropoda; class Malacostraca; order Isopoda; family Trachelipodidae; genus Trachelipus; species Trachelipus rathkii. The sequence continues at coordinate 16,414 of JABUQX010051023.1, forward strand.
ATAGAGGAGCATTGTACTCATGAAAGAGGCAACATATCAACAGAGGCATTTGAAAACTCTAGATTGGGCAATTTTCGTCATCTAAATATGGAAAAGTGCGTCGTTGAGATTTCAGAATGAAAACCCATTTTGTTACAGCCAAAATATTCATCTCATTTAGTAGCTTTCGACAAACTTATATCAGTTTCTATACTGCTTGTACATTGGAACTTGGAATTAGAGTATTTCAAGATTTATTTATAATTAAGATTCGTACGGAAATACTTTACTAACAAAGTATTTAAAAATCATTTGTTAATTACAAATTTTTTAAATGTATTTAAAAACAAATTTGCTTAAATACTCTCTCTCTCTCTCTCTCTCTCTCTCTCTCTCTCTCTCTCTCTCTCTCTCTCTCTCTCTCTCCTCTCTCTCTCTCTCTCTCTCTCTCTCTCTCTCTCTCTCTCTCTCTCTCTCTCTCTCTCTCTCTCTCTCTCTCTCTCTCTCTCTCTCTATATATATATATATATTATATATATATATATATATATATATATATATATATATATATATATATATACTCTATATATATATATATATATATATATATATATATATATATATATCATCATCACCATCACCCACCTTCTTTCAACAGACTGGAGTTAAGGTGCACCACATGCACCATAAACAGAAAAATAGTAGAAGAATATGACTCAAGTCGAAAAGAAAGTCCAGCCTTACCGCTCCTTTATACGCTTAAGTGAGAAGCCATCGCAGTCAGAAAAATCAACCCTAAAGCTTCACGGGACTGCGACGGACCCTCACTATGGCATCTCATTATGGAAGGGTTCATCCCTTGGCTCAGGTAGGCCACAACCATACCCTCTCACAAAACCCCACCATTCACGCCTATTATGCTATTACGCACCTTTCTTCTCGCCTCTACCAAACTCATATTCCTCTCCTTCAGGCATTCCTTTACTGACTCAATCCATTTTTCTTTTGTCTCCCAGCTGGTCGATTCTCTACACATTCACCACTATAAATCCGCGTAACCAACCGACTATCATCCACCCTTTCCACATGACCAAACCATCCAAATGTGCTTTCATTTAATCTCTCATTTAATTTTTCTTCACATCTTACAACTCCTTAATGCGTTCATTTTTCCTTTTATCAATTCATCTTACACCTAACACGCTCCTAAGATTATCCATCTGAACACATTGTACTTTGATCTATATCTTTTATTTCAGATCATAGTTTCACTACTATACATAAACAGGTAGCAACATACCCTCATGTAGGACCCTAGCGCACTCAAGACTTAGTCCATTATATCCAACAACGATTTAATTGCACTAGCCACCTTCCTACCATTCACAACTTTTCAACTACAATATGCTACATCCGTTCTCTTTTCATCCAACATATATCCTAAATATTTAAATTCAGACACTTGTTTCAGTTGTTCACCATCCAAAATAACTTCACGCCGAGGACTATCTCCTCACAATATAACCTTACTCTTCTCTACGCTTACTTTCAAACCTCTCCATTTACATACCTTGCCAAATCCCTCTACCAATCCTCTAAAACTCTCTTCACATTCATAACACAAAACCAAATCATCCGCACATAAAAGGTAGGGTAACCTCCACTCTCTTCCAATCTCCATCATTTTAACACCTTTCCCTGCCACTTGCACCTCTAATTCTTTCTTATCCCCATCCCTATACAAATTGAATAACCAGCGAGACATAACATATCCCTGCCTCACTCCGCTATTAATATTAAACCAATCACTTTCAACTCCATTTCTTCTTTTTTTTTTTTTTTTTTTTTATAGTTGTCACCACCACTCACCGGCAGCGCCCTTTTTAAGGGTGTTACACGTCTCAGAAGCTCACCAACTAATGCAAATTACGCAGATGAGCACAGACGCAAGCTTTGAAGAGAGGGAGATTAATTTCAGCAGGAAACACAGAAGAGAAGAGAATTCCACAGAACAGAGGTGGCAGGAAAGAAGGAAGCACCGCAGCGTACTAGCCTGGAGTTACCGATATCCACACAAAACTCATGCGCAGACACAGCACCCCTTGTGCTACGTTCTTACACACGCTTCAATATCATCATATATGTATACTTTTGATTCCATCCAGAAGTCTACCACTAACACCATAAATTACTAGCACCTGCCATAGAGCTTTTTTATTAATCCTGTCATACACTTGTTGCAAATTCTTAAAACCTAAATTCAATTTATTCTTCTTCTCCCTCATTTTCTCAATCATTTGTTTCAATGTAAAGGTTTGATCCACATATCCTCAACCACTCCTAAACGCACCTTGTTCTTTATCAATCACTCCCTCAGTCACTCGACGCACTCTTTCGACTAAAATACCAGCATGTATCTTCCCTACAACACTCAATAAATTAATTTCCCTATAATTTCTACAATAACCCTTTCCCCCCTTACCCTTATATAAAGATACTATTAGTGCTCTCCTCCAATCCCTCGGAACTATACACTCCATAAACGCATTGTAACACAACTTCCAAATTCATTCAATCACCATCTCTTTTCCGTTCTTGATCATTTCACCAGTAATTTCATCTATACCTGCAGATTTACCATTCTTCAACTTTCTCACTCTATCCATTACCGCCTCCTTACTAATGATCTCATCAACAAAATACCTATTCCTTCTTGCACCAACAAACTCGCACACATTCACTATCACCTTTTCATTACTGCATATGTTGTGCAAATTTTCGAAGTGTTCCCTTCACACTCTCCTCACATCCATTTCATCAGTTACGAAAGTATCATCCCTATTCCTTATTCCAAGCAGATTCCCCTTATTCTCATTCCTAACCTTTCCCTCTTCCTTCCAGAAGAGCTTCATATTCTCTTGTAAGTCCCAATTCATCCTCCTTCCAAACTGTTCATTTACCTCTTTTTCCTCCTACGTAAGCATCTTTTGGTATTCCTTTTCCCATTCTTTAATAATTCCAAACATCCTTCTTTTGAAACCTCATCATTGGCTTTTAGTACATTCATTTTACTTTAAGGGAGACTTTATCCCTTATTCTTTTGAAGTCAAATCAAATTTCACATTTTTTATTATCTAGATTATTAGAAAAATTCCTCCTGAACATCATGGTGTAATTATTTTTTAAAAATTCTAAATGTTTTTTTAGATACTGAAATTTATTTAGAGAGGTGTCGAACTAAAAAATTTCAATTCCAGTCAAAATTGTAATTCCAGGTTGGTTTAGGTTAAAAAAAAGTTTTATTTATAATCATAGAAAATCTATTTTTTTATATATATTCTTAACCTCCCACCCATTCTTCGGATTTTACTCAGTCAAATAAATGGAGCCGGAGCCGGAGCTGGAGCCAGAGCCGGAGCCGGAGCTGGTGCTGGTGCCGGTGCCGGAGCCAGATCCTGGGTATAAATTTTTTTCAAGAAAAAATTTTTAGATGAAAAATTTATTGCCAAGCAATACTAAACAATTTCAAATAGTGCGAATCGACACTGGATCCGGAGCCGGATCCGGAGCGGAGTCAAAGCCAGAGCCGGTGTCGGAGCCGGAGCCGGAGCCGGAGCCAGAGTATGAAATTTTTTCAAAAAATATTTTTTTAGGTGAAAAATTTATTGCCAGAAGACGTGCTGAACAGTTATCAAATAGTGAAACCTTAACGTCGGATCAGGCAGAAGCCAGTCTGGATTCCGGGCCAGACCGGGCCGGAGCCGGATCCTGTGTATAAATTTTGGAAATAATTTTTTGGTGAAAAATTTATTGTCAGAAGACGTGCCGAACAATTTTCAAATAGTGCAGAAACCTTAGCCGGATCTGGAGCCGAAGCCGAAGTCAGAGCCGGATCCGGATCCGGATCCGGATCCGGATCCTGGGTATGAATTTTCTTCAGAAAATATTTTTTAGGTGAAAAGCTTATTTCAAGAGAGAAGACGTGCTTAGACAATGTTCAAATAGTGTCCATTAGTCGGATCCAGGCCGAAACCAGTAGTATCCCAAGCCGTATCGGATCCGGATCCTAGGTATAATTTTCTTCCAGAAAATATTTTTCCTAGGTGAAAAATTTATTTCAAGGAGACGTGCTGAACAATGTTCAAATAGTCTAGAAACACTAGTCAGATCCGGAGTCGTATCAGACTGAGCCAGATCCGGAGCCTGATCCTGGGTATGATTTTTTTTAAATAATTTTTTGGGGAAAAATTTATTGTCAAGAGAAGACGTGCCGAACAATTTTCAAATAGTACGGAAACCTTAGTCGGATCCGGAACCAAGCTGAAGTCGGATCCGAATCCGGATCCGGATCGGAGCCGGATCCTGGTATGAATTTTTTTCCGAAAAATATTTTTTTAAGGTGAAAATTTATTTCAAGAAGACGTGCTGAGCAATGTTCAAATAGTGTAGAAACATTAGTCGGATCCGGAGCCGAAGCCGAAGTCGCATCCGGAGCCATCCGAAGCCGGATCCTGGGTATGAATATTTTTCGGGAAATATTTTTTGGTGAAAAATTTATTGTCAGAAGACGTGCCGAACAATTTTCAAATGGTGCAGAAACCTTAGTCGCGAATCCGGAGCTGAAGCTGAAGTCGGAGCCGGATTCGGATCGAATCTAGGTGTGTTTTCGCCCAGAAAATGTATTTTCTAAGTGAAATTCGACTTTCAAGAAGACGTGCTGAACAATGTTTAAATAGTCTAGAAACATTAGTCGGAAGCCGTATCCGGAGCCGGATCCGGAACCTGATCCTGGGTATGAATTTTCTTCAGAAAATAATTTTTGAAATTTATTGATAGAAGAAATGCTGAACAATTTTCAAATAGTGCAGACACCTTAGATAGTTCGGAACCGAAGCTGAAGTCGGATCCGGATCGAAGGATCCGGATCCTGAGTATAATTTTCTTCGAAAATATTTTTAGGTGAAAAATTTATTTCAAGAAGACGTGCTGAGCAATGTTCAAAATGGTGTAGAAACATGGTCGGATCAGGACCCGAAGCCGAAGTCGTATCGGGCCGTATCGGAACGGATCCTGGGTATAATTTTTTTCGGGAAATATTTTTTTGGTAAAAAAATTTGTCAGAAGACGTGCCGAACAATTTTCAAGTAGTGCAGAAACCTTAGTCGGATCGGAGCCGAAGCTGTAGTCGGAGCCGGATCCGGACCGGATCCGGATCCTGGGTTTGAATTTTCTTCAGAAAATATTTTGAGGTGAAAATTTATTTCAAGAAGACATGCACTGAACAATTTTCAAATAGTCTAGAAACATTGGTCGGATCCAGACCGAAGCCGGGGTAACATCCGGAGCCCTATCGGAGCCGGATCCTGGGTATAAATTTTCTTCGAAATATTTTTTAGTGAAAAATTTATTGTCAGAAGACATGTGAACAATTTCAAATAGTGCAGAAACCTTAGTCAGATCCAGCGGAGCCGAAGCCGAAGTCGGATCTGGAGCCGGATCCTGGGTATGAAATTTTTCGAAAAATATTTTTAGGTAAAAACTTTATTGCCGGCGTGCTGAACATTTTCAAATAGTGCAGAAACTTTATAGTCGGATCCGGAGCCAAAGCCAGAAGTCGGAGCTGGATCGGATCCGGATCCGGATCCTGGGTATAAATTTTTCAAGAAATATTTTTAGATGAAAAATATATTACCAAAAGACTTACTGAACAATTTTCAAATAGTACGAAACCAGTTGGATCGGAGCCGGATCTGAAGCCAGAGTCGGAACGGATCCTAGGTATGAAATTTTCAATGTCCTTGGGTGAAAAATTTATTGTAAGAAAAACTGCTAGATAATTTACAAATAGAAATCGAATCCTTAGTCGGGAGCCGAAGCCGAAAGTCGGAGCCGGGCCGGAGCCGGATCCTTTGTATGAATTTTTTTCATTAAATACTTTTTAGGAGAAAAATATATTGTCAGAAGACGTGCTGAATAATTTTCAAATTGTGCAAATTCCTTAGTCGGATCCGGATCCGGAGTCGGAGCGGGAGCCGAGTATGAAATTTTTTCGAAAAATATTTTTTAATTTGAAAAAATTATTACCAGAAGACGTGCTGAACAATTTTA